>NJDD01003032.1:142110-171597 GCA_002245505.1 Calephelis nemesis
TGTAATACATAGAAATACTTAAATGGATGATGAGAATACATTTAATAAACACCCAGGCGCGGAAATACAGACATTTAAATGTTCATCATACAAATGCCTGCCCCCGTCGGAAATCGAATCAGAGCCTCGCGGTTGGTCAGTGTTGTTCGACGTGTACGCTAGTCACTCGCTCGCTAGTAATTTTAAATATGTAAGAATGTGTAATGTCACTAAAATATTTATTTTCTTTTTGAACATTATGTAAAAGTATTACATACCTATTAAGATTTTAAGGGAGCGTAGTGTGGGTACTAGTTGGGTAGTAAGGTTTTTAACAATTTACCAAAAATTACAAAATTAAGAAAATGTTATGGCAGATACTTAAACAATGTTTTAAATAATCATTGATGATGTCAATATTAAAATGAATGCCTTATTGAGTACAACTTATACATGACTTGTCGGTATTCATAAAACTTATGTAAAATCACCTCGGAATGGAGATCTACATTTTCTAAAAATAATCATCAAAATCAGTACGTTATTAGAAGGGTAATCACGTAACAAAAATGCAAAAAAGTAATAAAAAAATATACAATCGAATTGAAAATCTCTTCTTTTTTGAAGTCGGATAAAAATATTATATGTTGACAGCTGTGTGTGTCTAGGCAAACAGGTCTCATTTAACAAAACCAGAAACGAAGAAGTTAATCCTAAATCAGACCAAACATACAGACGACATAATTCAAACTGCAGGAAAACATTGACTACCTAGGTACCTATGTCTTAGTAAAAACAAGGAGTCATGAATGAAGATATCGAAGACATTTTTCCCTATTCAAGAAATGACTAACAAAACTAACAATCAATAAGTAAGCCGTAATTCTAATACACTCACAAACTATGTTATTTATTTACTAGTTAGTTATTAGTTATTTAGTTATAAATATCTATGTAAATGGATAAAAAAGTAGAAAGGATTATGTGCCTATGATATAACAGAAACATAAAATTATAAATGTATACCTAGTACCTACTAATTAGCTAATGAACATCCGATGGCGAACTCTGCTGGGTAATCCCGATATTAAAAATATTAATTAGCCAAACAGTGGTCGATTGCAATTGGTAAAATAATCTGAACGTACTCGCGAACAATGTTCAGAGCGTCAGTAATTTGATGATTCAATTGAATGGTGTTCACAAAACTGGTTTGGAGCCACGGATTTGTCTGTCCCAGGCAACACGTAGGTACCTATCGGATAATGTAATGCTTGATGCAAATCTTAAATTTGTTTTAGATAATATGTTATACTTATCTATCACTTGTACTTTACGAGTAAAATTTTATTGGACAAACCTATTCACCCAGTGCTCGACTAAAACTTATAAAACCTCAAAATTCAAAAGACAAGAACTTCATTTAGCAAAGTATTCGTGTAGTTAGCGCCATCGTGAAAGATGGTCCTAGTTTTTTCGTAATTATTGAACTTCGTGTAAATTATGGATAAAATTATTTAATTTAGATGAAATTAGTATATCGTGTATTTCCTCGTTGCCGCCAAATCTCACCAAATGAGCTTTAGTAACGAGGCTACCGCTTTACTCAAGACCCTGACATGACTTTGTATAACGACTTATGACTATGTTAAAAAGAATTTATTAATACGGAAGACGGACAAGTAACACGAATTGAATCTAACCCCAAAGAAAGCAAATTAAATGCGTGTGTTATGTGTGTGTGAGGATGGTGTCCGAGGGAGATGATGGAGTGAAGAAAAGCTGTGAAAAATACATGGTCCAAAAATGAAACTTAGGATATTTTCAAAATAACTTTCGATATGATGATAAAAATTAACATAGGTTCCATGAGTAAAAATATAAACGAAAATACAAATTATTAGAAAGAAAAACCACCGCTATAGCTTCCAACAGCACAGGGGCAACTTTAAAGTGTATTATGAATCTATGCAATCGACTATAATGAAAATGTGATATTTTCTTTAAGTTACAAAAATATTTAAGCACATTCAAATTATTTAATTTATTTTCTTCTTTTTTATAAATAGGAAGCAAACTGGTATCCGTCACTAAGTAATTAATGCCACAGCCATCCGTAATACTATGAATAAACTCATGTGTATGTTAATAAGTAAATATATGACTAGATTAAATTTCAATTCAGAAACCACTTCCACCTGTAAACTGCCACTGTAAAAGGTATCTTTAATGTCTAGTTTGCTACACCCTCCTTAATATCATACACAAGCTACGAGTATAAAGTCGGGTATTTGTGTAAACTTTTTCTTATTTAAAAGACTTGCACAAAACTGGCCAAGTGCTTAATGTTGACTGGAAAATAACAGTTGCTAAATATGATAAAGTGGCAGAAAATCTATTGAGATTTTACAAGAGAATTGACAAAAAAATCACTTCAACATTTTTTGAACAGGCGACGAAAGATGCATGGGTTACGTTACACTGCAATTTAGTTCATTATGGATTGCTCCTCCTGCATTTAATGTTCTCCCTGCACTAGCCTACCCACTTCACCCTTTCCCACCTATAACATTACAGGAAGTTGAGAACTCATATTTTTTACAATAGTATTCTAAGCAAAAGTCTATAGCTGAAGTAATTGGCTCTCAAATCTTTTTCTTTCTTTAAGAATCTGAAATCAAAAGTCCAGTTGGTTGGTTCAATATTGAATCAACCATCACTTTCAGTACTTATTCCTAATCAAACTTTCACCAATCACCATTTTGTTCAGTTACTCGAAGGGGCGAGTTCCTGAATAAGGTGCAATTTCCTTACCCCCCACAACCTCATTTCATTTCCCTCCCCATCAAGATCGTGATGCATACAAACCAATGCCCATACCTGTGCTCATTCCCCTACAACTTTAACGACAAGCCCCATAGGTTAGTAGAATAACATCGATGCAGCAAACACCACTACCTATACGTATACAACCAGTTCCTGCGGAACAAAATTCAATTCAACCTAAAGAAAGAGAAGTTATTAATCCAGTTGAGTTAGATAGAAGCGGTAAAGAATTGAAGGAAAGCAGTAGTCCAGAAAAATATGCCACCGACGAACGTAAAGGTTAAGCGGGTTCAGAAGTTACCGTAGTAGTGGACGAATGGATTCAGAGGTCGGAAGCCATTCCAAAACAGGAAACAGCGACATTTGCCATAAACGATGAAGGTCAAAACAGGTCCAGCAAAGATGGTTGAAAGAGAAAAGAAGAAAGAAAGAAAGTACAACGATGGGTACCAAGAAAGACACGGTAAGGAAAATAATATAAATAGTAATACGGTCAGATTAGTTAACGGAATGATAACAATGCAGTAGACTACGGTAATGGTAATGTAGTAGATAATCATCAGACTGAGGATGTTGAGCTAGATAAATACAATGATTCACAAAGTTATAGATAGACTACTATAGATGTGCAAAGCTCCCGCGAAGGCACTTTCGAAGCATCCAGAGTTCAGTCTCAGCAATTCAGTCGCAAAACAGACACCGTTGAATACCTAGTGTTAAATGATCACGGGTCGGTTCAACAAACACGATTTTGTATTAAAATAAAGGACTATATCCAAATTTCACCGGCGACAACATGCTATGATGGTAACATAAAACAAGATATTATGGAAAAAAAATAAATGCCAAAAAACAATAAAAAAGTTAAACAATAAAACTTGAAATACCTAGGTAATAAGTTACTTGAAATTAGATATATGATTTACAATAGGCAATAATTGTGAGTTTAGTTAAATTTAAGTATGTGTTGGGAACTTATGATTTATAAGAACAGATATGAAAGTATCTTCACGCCCATATTCCCGAAGAGAAAGGCAGAGGCTGCCTTGGTTGTGCCCACGACTAGCCGAAGACACTAAGTCCTACAATGTGATAGGTGGCAAGCCAACCAACCGAGCAACATTTTTTTAAAATATGAGGTTTGTTTTAACAAATAAATAGGTCTTGTCATTAAATTTGTCATTTTAAAAATCTTCACTAACACGTTTGTTTATTACTTCTATACCTACCTATTTGCTTGCAACCGGCAAAAAAAGTATCAGATTATAAGGAAGCCGCCGTTTTTTAATATGTTAAGTTCACAAGATCACTTAAGTTGTCATGATTGTTCTCAATAAAGACTATGTGCAAACGAATTAAAGCATTTTATAAAAAAATGCTTCCAATCGTGAACGTGAAGTTTACCTAACCAATTGGAGTAGGTATTAACAATAGAATGATAGTGAAGCAGTTGTGAAATTTTAAATCAGATAATGGTGGTAATTTTGTTGCGCACTCACTAAACTAATTTAAGTTATCGCTGTCTTTTTTCAACGAAAGTAACAGAAAGAGACAAAACACTTTTAGCGCTGTCAAATTAGACCGTACGTATGTCATTTCTACAGACGTTTAAACTATTACTCGGAAAATGTCGATTAAAAACATCGCGATTTGACATGTTCGAAATAATCTGACGTGTCTAAAACGTTCCATCTCTTTTGTTTTTGTTTCATTTGAGAAAGATAGCATGCATCTAAATTAAGTTTAGTTTGTGAACAGCAGAATTGCCACCAATGTGCTCTATTACAATAAAAGACAAAATCGTTTAGTGTAATGTTATGATTATCATGCTCAGGCCATACCTACATGCGCCGTCACCTATTACAATTACTGAATAATTATGTTACTTTCAGCAGTCGGTACGCAAAGAGATGGTAGGTAGATATTGGAGAGAGACACACACTTTCCGTTCTGAATCCCCGGTGTACATACTTTCCATCCGTACTGTTATTAGGTACTAAGTACGTTGACGGGGTAGGTATACAGTTTTAGTACAATAACGGGCACTAATAATAATGAGCTAGTAATAAATATATAATAGGCAATCGGTGCGAATTGCGGCAGAACTTAGTCAAGAATAATGAAATCAGTGGCCTTAGATCACATTACACTAGTTGCTTGAAAAGGAAACATAATCGGTAGATATATGACATAAGCCAGAAGGAACCAGGAAGGAAGGAAGGAAAGAAAGGTTTGACTTTTAAAAATTAAAGTAGCTAAAATAAAGTGGCATTACCTCTTTAACCGTCATTAATGAATTAGGTCAACTAAGATCGATGTACCTAACAAATGTTTGATTAAAAGACACTAAATCACACGGATATTAAACTTACAAAATCTACAATTCACGCAGGTACGAGTTCTACCTTTAAAACACAGCCACTGCTTTGTAAAAATAACAAACCTACAACCAATGACCAAAACAAGCAAGACTTGCGTTCAAAAACCGCAATACAGTAATGAGCTCAGCGATTGTCCCAGTTCCTAAAGCGGGAAGTTAACGGGGCTCGCAAGTTTTGGCGGGAAAACAAAGCTACTTTGACAGGTATGACGTAATATGGCGCCACCTTGTGTTCTTTTACATAAACTATTCCAATTTCCCTGGGTGAAAATAGGTACCTAGTTTTTTACAACACAAAAACAGTTTTATATCAATTAGTTTTGCCATTAAATGTCAGATTTTCAAGAAAGTATTTGTCGTCAGAAAATTTAAATATATTTTAATTAAGTAAAGTTTTAGGTATACGGTTTAGATATTTTTAAAATGTTTGACATAATATTTGCATACATTTCATATTGCAGTTTATTGCCTACTTCATTTTAATATTGCTTCTTAAAATTGTGCAATTTACCGCTATATCTTCGTGACATTCAATTAGGAAAATGAAAGACAGTTTGAAAAGCAAAAGAAAACGCGACATCTATGAGGAAAGCCACAAACTTCTGCGAGCAGAAATTCGTTTTGAATTTTTATTATCAGTAGTAATGGTACTCAGCAAATTTAGTTCTTGCCCTACAAAAAGCGTTTCTCCTTTCATAATAATAAGAATACGTAGAGCGAGTCGGTTGGCGCTCGTTCGTTTGATATGTATGAACGTGGCGCGGTGTGACTGTGTGCGTGGGTGAAATCGTCGTGTGCGTGGGTAGCGTCCCCCCCTACCCTCTCCCAACCAAGTCCACCGATCGTAGCTTTCTGTTCACTTATATAACAACATACATATATGCGCGCGGTAAATAATATACACTGTGAATAGCGAGCTATATGCTGCCACCTAGCGGCAGCGCCCGGATCAGTGCCACAGAGTATGTAGAGCAGTGTTTTTAGTATATAAAAGGAATAAAGCTCAAGGACCCGTAGTTTCACATGTTAAAAGGTTTTTTGATACAACTTGTTACAACTGCTGTCTTGTTTTTTTTTCAACATAAATTTATGCGATATTTCTAAAACACGAAGTATTGAGTTTGCTTTTAGTGCTTCAAATATTATAATATTAATACAATAAAAGAATAATGTTTAGGTATAATATTAAACCCAGATAGCACGAAAGTAAAAAAGTGAGACTTTTCTTAATTTCGCTAGTAGGTAATCGTTGACCGAGGCGAAGCCGAGTCCGATAAATATGTGGTCGGGTTTTTTTCTTTTTTACTGTGTTAGGTGCGTATGCTGTTTTTGTTCCCACCAGATTAATTTAATAAAAATTGACAATAGTCGCACAAATATAAAATGAAATTATAAAATGAAAAAGTTAAGAAATTTGCAATATTTGACCAATTAAATAATATTTTACAAAGAAACAGAGTCAAATGACTTTAATCTCATCGACGAACTGTCAAATGTGATCTATTAAATTGACCTTGCTACACCTAAGCCAGAATCTCTTTTTAAAAACTATAGAGTATGTTTATTATTTTTATGACATAAACAGGTAGGTATTTCAAATCACACAATAGGTATGGAAAAGATAAACAGAATTCGCACGGAATCACGTAAGATAATTTGTTGTACTTGAAAATATCTGATGGAGAAATAAAGATTTTTTTTTTCAAATCACATGATGAGTGATCTCGTCTATCTGAAAAGTGTTTTCATAATCTACTCTGTGGCAGTTACACGCGACCGAGTAGTGCTAGCCGTCGATTCGAGTATTTTGCGATTTTGCGATTCGAGTATTTTGCGAGTTACGTTTCGTATTCGAGTTGGATGAATCGAGAAGATTTGACTGTAGAGCAGGGTTACGAGATATATGTACGACAAATCTGTTACTTGTACGAAAGTTACAAATTCTCTTAAGCTTATTTTTTTATGTAATGAGATAGTGAAGAAGAACACAACTCACCTGTTGATAAAGAAATATATGCTCTATAGACAACATCGATTTGTAGGTCCGTAGATTTTATGTGCTCAGGATGTTAGGCCTGTTGTGGAAATCAATTGCCTACTCTACCGGAACTTCACAGTGTCATTATTGCAGTAGGAATAGGTAGGTAAGGCGGTAAATCTCTACATGAGCAAATTGCTGCACCACTGTCTCTTCTCTACTACCAGTGGTCTTCTTGGTAAGAAAGGGGAAATTTAGAGACACAGTAAACTGTAACTTTCTTTGTTATACAAGCTGAATTATAAACGAATGTCCTGAATTATAATTGACGAAGATACCCTTTTAATCGCTTTCAAAATACAAATTGGATAGACACGTACTGGTACGGCAGGAGATGCTGGAAGTTCATATTTATGTTGTGAAAGAGTTGGTTAACCTATTACGAAAATAAAATACTTGACTTTAAAAAAATAATTTTATAAACAACCGGCCTACTTGACTCTTTGCAATCGAATGAGATTAGGAACATAATATAATAGACCGTACAAAAGTTCTTCTGACGCATCTGTATAATTTTAAATCTTGTACGAAACAAGGTTTGAAGTTGAAACATTTCGGAACTGGTACGAAAATGATAGTGCGGCACCTGGCAACGCTACTGTAGAGCTAGCAACGGGAATTTCACAAGCAGCCATCCATGACACAGCCGACCTATTCCACGAGGCGCGCCGTTCCAACCAATGTCTTCGAAATGGCGCGCAGGCCTTTCATTTTTAGACGTAAAGATATTAACATATTTTGTTTAATTATAGTCTTTTAGTTATTTTTTTTATTAATTTATTTAAAAGGTTGAGTTTGGAACTGTAGAGTTTCATACCATCTGTTTGTAACCAGAACTGTCCCGTTGGTGGGGTTTTTTCATAAGAGGAGGGACACGAACACCCCCTCGAGAGTTTGCGTACACAGCTAACTGCACTGACTTGGAACTGCGAGTCTTGGGGTTGATTCTCGACGGAGGCAGGCATTCCGTATATAGGTGTCTTTATTAAATTAATTCTGGTGTATATTTGAGTATTTCTATGTAATAGAATCATTGACATAACACAAACATATGATTTGCTTACTTTGGGGTTAGGTTCAATTTGTGTAATATATGCAGGGATATTCATTTCATAGTATTTATGTATGAAGATTGCCCTTGTTAGTTATTTTTACATAAAAGTCGTTAAGCGGTTTATATAATTTGTCTCGGTGCTTCCCAAATTCTACCTCTGTGGTTTTTATAGTTTACGAATAAGGTGGTTGCCACATACGGACAGTCAGGTGGACGTTTTCGTCGGACATGTCAAATCAATAAGTTTTGCGTTTTTCGCCATTTCTACAGTTTCACTGCACATAAATTGTTATCTTCGTTATTTTCATTGCTTTTGCCTTTTTCTTCACCAACCAGACCTTTACTAATTTATGCAAAGACCTAGACCTAGGTACCGCATAATTATGCCGAACAGCACGGATTTTTAATTAAAACTTGGATTTAGATTCTACCAATAAATTACCAAACATAATTTACTCATCTCTACTATTAAGTAATATACGATGACTCTACTACAAATTTGACCCTGTGCCGTTTTTTTACTTAGTTGCTGATGAAAACTCACGACAATCGGTACAATGGATTGATTAATTTGAAGACACATTTGATTTTTTTTTTTCAAAGTAAATACTTCCCGACTTATTGGCCAGTGAAAGTTTCATATTATAAGAAGGCCAAGTCGTTGAATGTTTTTTCTCAAATAACTTATAATGCTAGCATTATATAAAAATCGTTACTAATCAAAATATAAAACCTGTTTAGTTTAAATATCCCCCCTACACCTGGGGGCACAGCAGCCCCTCTGACAAGACGAGCCTAATGAAGCGCCTATCTTTTCCAAAAGTGTTCAGTCATTTTTTTTTAACCGTTCTCGTGGTACCAGAGAGTTCACGTTGTCAGAATATAATATCAATATTTGACTTATTAAACATACAAAGTATTTTTTTTCTGGAATGACTAATGTGTTGCCAACCTCGCGGTTTTTACAATTTTACCGGGCTTTAAAAACACTCATTTTATTGACATCTACATACACCGATTTCGCCACTGATATAATAAAAAGAAAGCTAGAAAGCTGAAATTTGGCATACTTATATGTAATCTTAATTGTGTATACAACCACCAAAAGAAGTTATGAACTGATAACTTTCGCCCCCCCATCCCCAAAAACGGGGAGGAAGGAGGTGGAAGTTTATAAAAGACTTAAAAATGTTAGCGTGATTCCTGAAGAAAGCCGAAATTCGGTATGTAAACAAAGTACAAAAGAACAGTATCCTGCCCCCAGGATTTTGACAGAGCATAACAAATTAAGTAGGTTATATAACATTTTGAATAGTAACGATTTTTAATGGTCTAAGAAAGTCAGCACTGCTGATGTGTAAGAAATACGAAAGAAAAATATACAATGAAAAACTGCCTATCAGCTTACAAAAGGAACTGAAGTCCCACCAAAACATTTCATGTGAAATGTTGCCAAAAAAATATCAGGTCTCATATAGAGCCAAGCTTCTATATAATAATCTACACGGTCTAACTCTACCGACCCTAACTTAACAAATTCTGATATCAGTAAAAAACTTCAGAAACTAAGTATTGGCATCACCTCTACGGCGATGAGTACTTGAGTATACTTTTAAAAAACTAAATACTAAAAACACTGCTAAGTTTTTACCTCAAACTTGTAATTTTACTTGACTGCAAGTAAGAGTCAAACTTTAAATTGTAGTTGGCTTTGAGTACCTAAAGGTGGGTGGGTCAATAGCTACGATAGGTGTTTTTTAAGTTACATATTTTGATTCTTAATTAATTTATTAACTACCCGCTTTTTGCTTTACCATGGGAACACCTGTTTTTATTTGTCAACAATTTGAAACTTTTACTGGCGAATCAGTCGAAAAAATTTGACTTTTAGGAAAATTTGAATAAAATATGTATAATTTTATTAGTCAATATATCCATTACTGTATTTTCCCTTTTTTTCTCGCTAAATACTTTGCAGTTAAGCAGAGAGCATCACGTGCCAAGTGTCACGACTCTTGAAGACTTGCCCAGCATTCTGCACTTTCGTTACAGTTTTCACACAACTATGATGGTTTCGAAAACTTTTAAGACCACCCTCGGATAAAACCTGAGCAGTTGGGCTATGGAATGTCAACCTTCTCAGGTACCAACATCCATCTAAATCTACACTGTGCCTGTCTGTTTTGACAATCTTTCATCTCCCATCTTTTTTACATGACAAACGAATGGAGCATGCCCTTTTTTCTCATTTTTGTATCGTACTTTCTTGCAATCCCACTTTCTTTTTAATATTCCTGATAGAAATGTGATTGCCGAGAGTTACACCATAGATTTCTCCTAAAAACTTTCATCCCTACCAATACAAATATATTCCATGTCTTTCCTTGTTCCGACTCTACATCATCTGTTAAATTTCTTAAGCAGGTACATCATTTCTGGATACGTTTCATTTATCTTCAGCTTTCTTGGCCTTTTTTTTTTGTTTTATAACATAAATCAAAATATTTTTTATCAAAAAGCGAAAGCGATTATTTTCACAGGTCACCCACGATTAGCCGAAGACAATTGTAACAAAGGTGACAGGTGGCAAGCCTATCGCCAATCTTCAATTCCCGGCAACCTTATTTTTTATTACAAAACTAGCTGTTTCCGCGAACTTCGTTCCTCCCTTTCAGTTTGTATGGGAAAAATGAAAAGGTTTTCCCAGTTTCCTCACAATCGAACAGGATAAAAAATATCCTACGTCCTTCTCCCGGTTCTAAGCTACCTCCTCATAAATTTTCAGCGTAATCGGTTCAGCCTTTTTTGAGTTATTAATAGTGTAACTAACACCACTTTCTTTTATATAATATATAGATTGAAAATACGCATTTTCTTTTTTCCGCTATCCGACACGGGGGATCGAACCCGGGACCTCTAAAAGTCAAGTCCAACAACGGACTTTATATCTTTTATATTTCATCACCAAATGTTTTGAATTTGTGGAATTTGAAGAGTGAATTTTGTACATAAAACATATTTAATTAATCCAATCGTGAGGCTCGGATTCGATTCTTGACAGGGGCAGACATTTGTGTGATAAATAAATTAATTTCCGTATTTCCAGGTCTGGGTGTATAAAATTTATTAAAGTATCTATCTATTTAAGTATTTTATATATTTGTATCGTTATCAACCAACGCACATTTAAACCCCGACGCAAAATGAGGAACAAACAAGAACGCACTTAAAGAGCCCGTGTATGTTGTGTCTATGTGTGGCATTGCAGCTCTGCAGTGGATGAATGGATTTTGATGCGTTTTCTCTTGTGTGAAAGCTGACCTGATCGAGCTATAGTTCTTAGCTATAGGTTATGGAGATCTGTCAAGATGTTCAAATTCATCACCTCATTTGCAGATTTTTCGAAGGCATCTCAATAGATGTTAGACGCGCTATGGATATTTATTTCACTTTTAAGCATATGTGAGACCTGACAGACCTAATACTAGCGATTTCTGGTACTAACGAGCTGGTCTGATAATAGAGCTCGAAGATTGGAGACGTAACTGGCAAACCCATCTAGTTTGGACTCATTTGATTCGACTTAACTTGATCTTTTCATATTTTCTGATGACGAGGACTTGATGAATAGGACCTGATGATTCACCTAGAAGGTGGCTAATGGATCAAAGTATCAAAGTAACTGTATAATGTTTCACAATCTTTGCAGTTCAGCTAAAGCACAAGCTTGAGAACTGATGTGATTGAGACAGTTTTTATCTATGATTTACGGAGATCTGTTCAAGCGTTGAAGATCCTTAGCTCATTGGCAAGCATCGGAATGGATTTCAGTCACATTATACTTTATGGGTATTTATCAGGGATTCAAACCCTGGATCTCATGCAGTCAAGTCCAACATCTGAACCGCTATACCACAGAACTAACTTTCCTAGATCTATTCATATTTTCTGATGATGATGACTTAATGACAAGGACTTCATAAATTTATTGTAAGATGGCTGATGGATCACAGTATTTTTATTAATTGTTATACATAGTTTATTTAGTAATGTTTTATCATAGAAGAGAGGTGTTGTAAGTTTGCCTTATTTGTGTTTGTCTGTGGCTTCATAGCTCCTAAACAATTGTCATGCGTTGTTTCAACCCCCGACGGAAAATGAGGGGTATTATTAACCCCTGACGGAAAACGTATTTACGCATATTATTTAAGGCAACAACTTTTGAATGGTTTGACCAATTTTGATGCGGATATATATTATTGTTTATATTACATCAGCTAAGGTGATTTTTAGTTACGTTATATAGGTTTTAACGGAGGTTCATTATTTTTTTAATTTTAAAATTATTTTGTTAGTCTGTTCCCCAGCCGCGATTCACAACCACATCGAATTTTCCGAACTGTTCGTGATGAACTTCAGCTGACGGGTACTCCATTTTTCGAGAAAGGTTACGGGGTAATTCTTATATCGTTCACTTAAGTAATACCCATGGGATAAAGGACAAAACACAATTTGTAAACTTACCTAGGTACAGCTCATCAAGGCGCAGTCTAATATTTTTTTAACACACTTATAATAACTTGTTATGTATCTACGTATCTACGGCACGGAATCTTAGAATCTGTTTTTCAGCCACTTTAGAAGCTTAGTTTAAATTAAAATTTCACACACTTATCAAGGAGAGAGAACAGTCCAGTAAAAAAAATACAAAGAATGTTCAGAATCTTCAAAACTTGGCGTAGAGCTCGTGTCTGGTAGAAGAGGTAAAAAAAGTCTTTTTTTAGAGTTTTTAGATTTCACAAAAAATCCCTAAAATATCCTTTAAAAACTGTGAAAGGTACGAAATACTGGTTTAAAATTATGGATAACTAGCCGTTGCTTGCGACTTTGCCTACGTGGTCCCACATGAACACTTTTTCGGATTAAAATCTATCCTATGTGTTTGTCCAAGGTACCCACTATGTGTGCGCCAAATTTCATAAAAAAACTGTTAAGCAGTTTTTGTGTGAAGGAGTAGTAAACAAATATACCAACTTTTGCATTTATAATATTAGTAGGGTTTGAGAAGGTGTTTTTATACCTATGGTTTAAGTCATCACCAAAGAAACACACTATTCATCAAAAGTAAGTACAAGCCAGGCAGGCATGTTCCATGACGGATAGACAAGTGGACTGCCTGCTGGCAGAAAGCTGTCACTCCGCATTTTACCTATTAAAGCGTATTTCATAAAGTTTTTTTTGCTTGATTGAAAGAGCGATCAAAAACATGTAATTAATTAATTTTCTTATACCTACCTACGTTATATGATGCACTAAGAAACCTATTCTTCGTTACATTGCACTTTTTACTGCTAAAGGCTAAAACAAAGCAAAACAAACTCGTTTCTAACTAGAAAATTAGGACAAAATGTTCAAATAAAAAATTAAGTGATGAAGAAAAAATAACGCTATATCAAAAGAGGTATGATATTCCAGGTTTTAATTAATATGATGTAAGATGAATAAATAATAATTGATTATCTATATAAACTTTCAGGGTAGGAAAACTAGCACTTTTATTGAGTGCGTAGGTATCCTCACGTAAACATATTAATGCAATGAAATCTTAGAATATGTTTTTTACCGACTTCAAAAGGTCGGACTGAATGGTAAATTCATACACTTATCAATTGCCGAGGACAACACAATCATTTACAAAAAAATAAAATATTTTCACGCCTATGTCCCCGAAGAGGTAGGCTGATGCACAACCAGAGTTTTTACGAACGATTAACCGAAAATACTAAGTCCCACAATGTGATAGGTGGCAAGCATCTCCCCTACCGGGCACACATCCAATCCCGGGCAATATTTTTTTAATTAGAGAATTAAAAAACCACATTTTCTTTTTAGTTGCCCGACCCGGGAATCAAACCCGGGACCTCATGAAATCAAGTCCAAATTTAATCATTGTCCAATGTTTAAAAAATTTAGCGAAAATACATACTTAGTTATATTTTTAAGTTGACTGATTCTGACCGTTTTTGTAGTAATTAATAGCAGTTTAAGTTAACGCATTATCTGCGATTATATTACTATAAACAAACGCATTATTCATCACAAATGTGTTTAATTTTGAACAAAATTGCAGTTGACATCACTTTATCTCAATCACTACCTCGGGAGTAGTTTCAAAAGAATTCCCATATATACTAATAGTATATTCTTCATTAGGTACACAAATTTTTATATTTCAACAAATAACATTTACAGAAAATTACTTTTTACTACTTGTTAGTTCACCTAGATATAAAAGCGTCTTTGAAGTTTTTTAGCCTTTTATTTATGCAATACTAGCAGTTCCGGCAAACTACGTTCCACCGGTTCAGTTTGTTTGAGTAAAATTAAAATGATGTTTTTACTAGTTTCCTCGCAGTCGCATGAGATAAAAGCATCATATGTCTGTCTCCTGGTCTTAAACTACCTCATCATTAATTTTCAGCTGAATCGGTTAAGCCGTTCGTGAGTTATAAATAGTGTAAAAGAGTAAAAAGTATAAAAAGTAGTGTAGTGGGGTCATAAGTTCTGTCACATGTTTATTGTTCAATAATAATCACCTCTTTGTTTTTAGAAAAATAATTTATTTATCAAAATTAACTGAATAAAACGTGTCTTCTTATGTTAATAACGTTTACTCAAAATGAGCCCCGCGATTTTCAATACAGGCATTCAATCTGCGCGTTCAGTCGTCTACAGCAGCACGCCATGCCAAGGCCATGTCAATATTTTAATAAGTAAGGTAAGGTTTTGAGCAGGCCTTCTGCTCCAAGTTTTGTAATCCAAGGGATTCAAGTCCGGACTGAAATACGGTCTTCGTGGCGGATGAAGTCAATTTCTTGTGCAGTCAGCCAGTCTTCTCGCTCTATGTGCTGGCACAGAATATTGTTGGAATACCCAGGGTCTGTTATTGAACATGGTATGAGAAACAGGTACCACAAGGTCCGTCAACACTGTGTTTTAATACACAGTCGCAATCGTTTCTATGCCTTTCTCACAAAAGTGTATCTCTGTTAAGCCCCAATATGAGACTCCTAACCAAACCATGACTGAGGACGGAAAGTGGCCTCGCTGGACACTGCTTTAGGCGTACACTTTATCATTTTGTTTGTTGTAGCTTTCCTCCACAGTAAATATTTCTTGGTCAAAAAATAATAATTTGACGGTGCTTTTTTCTTGCGTACTGATTCAACAAAACGCGGGATCTCTTCAGTCGCATGTCCATTAGGCGCTTATCATAGCAATGTCCCGTTTTTCTGCGATAAGCTTGTAGTCCTAAGTCTTTATTCAACACCCATTAACTATTGTACTTTTTTTGTAATTAAGTTTTGATTAACCCCAACTGAAGGGCTAACAGTTTCTTCTTGGGATTTCTTTTAATTCACGTCTTCATGGATTTTACAACTACTGGTTTCCTAAAAGAGCGAGGGCGACCATTATTGTTTCTGTCTTCCAAACTTAAGTCCTTACTTCTCATTATATTATTTGATAGTACGATAAACGAATCTTCTAATTAAATTCTAATTTCTCAGTATGTCGAAAATTTGAGTTGGAGTGGAACAGCGTCCAATCCATATCCAATAATACGTAAAATTAAAAAAAAAATACGTACTCTTTTTCATAAAAGATTCTAAATTTAAACAAAGAAATATTTTTGGCCAGCATTGTAATTGAAAAGTTTTTTTTGTGCGACAGAACTTATGACCCAACTAAATATATGATTAAATAAGCCTGTGTTTAGTCTCGATTCTTCAGGTAAATTTAGGTGACAGTTTGTGATATCGTAGTAGACAGATAAACATTCATATTCCTGACATTAGTATGGTTGCAATTAGTAATTTTATGTATCTGTATGTTTTCCTATATTCCAGATTTCAAATTAGTTGTTTTTTTTATACTGAATGTTGGTAGGTCTGTAATTTGTAAACATAAACTTACTTGTATGACTTCGAAAACTAAAAAACAATATGTGATGCACGTAATATAAAGTAAAAGAAATATAAATAAAATTGGATTGTAAATTCATGAATCATGGTCAAATTTACACTCGACTGTTACCCTCCTCCTACAGGAACACTTAAACAAGCAGGGATAAAAAAATTGTGTTTAGTTGCAACTGATTCAGTAGACAATGTCTGAATCGCAGTTATGGTACAGATTACACATAACAACTCCTATATTTTTTATGTAGATTAATCGATTTGTTCGTTATTTCTGAACCTATTTTTTTACTTATTTTTTAAAACGTACTTTTAAGGCCGTCAAACCAGACTTCCACCAGCACTGCATCTGATGATAGAATCCCAGGGAAGTCGGGAAAAATACTTAATTTAGTGTAAGTAGACTTATTTACTTATTGAAGTTGAAGACAAAGGTTTGCCGGTTTGCTGCGCTTAAATTATAATGTTTATCTAAGACTAGTTAGCACGACATGTTATGTACTGTTCCAAATATGCGTACTTATATCATTTGGCTCTTTTCCTGACTATTACTAACACGACAAAAGAGAATTATAAAACTTGGACCCTCAATTTTCGTGATGTGGTGATCAAGGGAAAATGGAGTAAAATGAAGTAAAGCATCTTCACGACCATATCCCCGAAGAGGTAGACAGAGGCACAACCAGGGCACTCATGAGTCACGACTAGCCAAAGACACTAATAAGTTCCACAATGTGAAAGGTGGCAAGCCTATCGCCAACTGGGCACATATCCAATCCAAGGCAATGTAATTTTTAAAAAAAAAATTAAAATGTACATTTTCTAATTTGTTTTGTGACACGACCCGAGGATCGAACCCGAGACCCCAAGAAGTCAAGTCCAACGCCGGACCGCTAGACCACAGATGTAAATGGAGATTGGTGGATCCATTTTTTATTGATAAAGTAAATGCTATAATATTATACGTATTATAAACATCTTGAATCAATCTATCTACTAAAAAACACATCAAATTCCAAATCTAATCATACATTAAGACAGGTAGCGGAAATCGATTTACTTTTATACTGTGCATATTTAAACACCATGTATGGAGTAATATCTATTTTTTTTTAATTTGAGGACGGTGTTGTCTACCTTATAATGGGTCTAGTCTATATAGTCCTATAGTCTAGTCGACAAGTCAAAAATGGTACAAAATAAAGATACTAAACTTAAAAATTATGTGCGATAGCTCATTGGATACGGAATGACGTCTAGTAAAATGTGCCAAAAGCGTGTATTAGCACATAAAAAATTGCAAAAGTTATAAACAATTAAAGATGAGAAAAAAATGGCATTTCGTTTTTTGCCAATATTTAATAAAATATTAGTATATAAGAAAAAAATAAAAAAAAGATTCTGACAGAAGAGGAAATTTCTAATTATAAAACTTTGACTCCCGGAACTCTATCGCAATTATTTATAATTTTAATTTAACGCTGAAAATAGGTCTGTGCGCGACATTTTTAGGTTGCGCGCGTGGCGTCAAAATCAATTAATTTATCGAATTTGACACTGTTCTGTGTGTGTGTGTGTGTGTGTGTGTGTGTATGTGTGTGTGTATGTGTGTGTTCTGAACACTATGAATGATTTACTCCCGTTGGAAATTTGACTTAAAGTTAATTTTCAAAAATTTAAGCAATTGTTAAGTAACGAAATTTTCTCGAACTACCGTCTTAATTGTAAGTGAAAAAAAGAAAAGATTAAATATAATAATAATGGTCGTAAAAAATGTTTGCTTCGTAGAGCCTTTCTAACATACATACTTAACAAGATCATACCAATAAAAGTTAAAAAAATATTAATACTTTGTTTATAACAATTTTTTTGGGATGTACTTAATTACGAATGGAAAAATTGATTTTTAAAGATTATTCGATTTTGTTGTTTTAATTTGAAAAACAACAAACGACTACTTATAGTAATAAACAATTCAAGTAAATCTTCGATTTTAAAGATTTACTTGAAGTTATAAAAAAATCGAGATAAAAACAAGTATTAGTACAATAAACAAAATAGCAACCATTTGTTCCTAAAAATGCAAAACTAATCTTTCTTTTAAGTCTAAGTTTAAACAACAATAAAACCAAGTATCAGTTGACCTTTAGTGTCATTAGAGTTAAATAATTATAATTAGCACTACGGAATATCAAAGTTTGAAGGCAGGCATCTGCCTGATGGTCTGTTCTACATAGTTTAGTTTTCTATTGACCGCGAAACATGTGAATGTTGTATATAATTTTACAATAACGAGCTTATCCTTAAAAATATTTTCAAGATCTCTAACTAGAGAGTATGGATATAGAAAAATAACAAGTATGTAGAAAGCATGTGTAAATCAAAATAATAAAATAATAACACCTACCAGCGTCATCGGCCTTTTCAATTTTAAAACTTCACAATGTTAAATTAGTCAAAGTTTTGTAATTATGACTGCACTACGGAATATCGAAGTTTGAAATGTCGATGTACCTACTGTATTCATCATGTTCATTAGTGCGATATAGTACGGTATGACGAAGTATTGTATTGAGAATGTTCATAAAATGGACGTACGGAACTTCGAAAGATCGCTATGTCGAAGTACTGAACTTCGAACGTTTGATTTCGATGTAGGTACAACGGGCAGAATTGTTTCGAGCCAATGGTATAATTATATGCAATAGCAAGAAGTACATCTCAAGAATCAAGAAGTTATTTGACTTGTTGTTAGATAAGACATATTATAGTGTTAAAGATTTTCTTGCAGACAAGCTTAAATAATATAAATTTTGTAATAATAATAATTTATTATAATTTCAGAAACCGAGCTATGTTTGGAAACGATGGAACTACAAGGACGATAGGTTATAGTACTGGCTGCCGGGGAGTTTGTTTCGCCGTTTCTTCTCCCGACTGGCTAGGTTTGGAAACGGTGGTAGTTTACGGTAGACAGGGTTAAAATTATTAAAATTTTAAAATTGTTTGTAAGTTATAATTCGAAATATAATAAGAATAAAACTATTTGTTAAATGAATATTTAAACATTGTGTATACATATAACTAAATAATCAGTTTTTAAAAATATTTCAATATTTGCACACCACAATGTGGTAGAATATGTTGGAAAGCTTAAATAATTTTGTAACAACCTTAACACACATATTCCGCAAATAAATATATTTTCTTTTCTTCAAAATAACTTAAACTAGTTTAACCTTAGCTCGAATAGAATTAAGGTTAAGTACAAGAAAAATTTAGTTTTTAGGCAAACTACATATACGCTAGACCAGTGATGCCTATACTTTTTGCTGTAAAGATCGACTTGAGAAAAAAATAAGAGTTTAAGATCGACAGCTTTATTTTTATGTATTTTTTTATTATCTATTAGTAATAATAACACGTATTTATATTTTCATTTATGTTTATGTTGTAATCATAAGTAATTATTAGCAGTTTTACATGTTTCTCACTATTTGCACACATTTGTTGATAAAAAATAGGTATTGGAAATTCAAAAATAAAATCTTGTAGGTAGTAACTGGCTTTTAACCTCTAAGATCGATTATGGAAGCTCTCGAGATCAACCCGTCGATCGCATTTGACCGTTTGGGCACCATTGTGCTAGATTACCTGAATATTTCTTCATAGTTTCCTTTTTTTTGTTACACATACATACATATCTTCACGCCAAGTCCCTTACGGGGTAGGCAGAGAATATCGAGTGCCAGACCTCACGATCCTGACAAACCTGTCTTGCTTCCTTCACATTCATTACCCTTGTCATACAAACACGCCGGTTTCGGAGACTCTTGACACCACCCTCGGATAATAACCGATTGATCTGATCGTAAAATGTCAGCCTTGGTCTCCCCGGGTAGGTACCCGGTACATCCATCCACATTCGTATTGTATATATCTGCTTTGTCAATCTTTCTTTCCACATGACCGAACCAGCGGAGCATGCCCTTTCGCATTTTAACAACAACACTTTCTTTCAATCCCACTCTTTCTTGGATCTCACTGTTGCGAATGCGGTCAGCGAGCGTTACACCACAGCTTTTCCGTAGTGCTCTCATTTCGACCGCATTTATCCTACTTTCATGGTCTTTCTGACATACCCAACTCTCGCTTCCATACAATAGCGTTGGGATAAGCACAGAATTATGAAAAGCTTGTCTAGCTTTTTGACTCAAAACCTCGCTTTGGAATAGTTTACCCAACGCTCCATTCACACTATTCCCTGCACTCACTCTCCTCTCTACATCCGCGGTGTACCTTCCATCCCTGCTAAAAGCACAACCAAGATATACAATTTCATTCACTTGTTCCAGCACTACATCATCAACCAAAACTCTTACATCCGTTCTGGGTACAACTCTTTCAAATACCATTATTTTGGTTTTCATCGCATTCAAATGTAAGCCCCTTTCTTTACAATCTTCTTCCATAACTGTGACCAGTGTTTGCAGCTCAGATGGTGTAGAGCCCAAAAGTATAGCATCATCTGCTTAGAGCAGACAGTTCATCACTTGGTCAGCCATACGCATTCCCACATTCAATGATCTTAACCTTTGCAGACATTTGTCCAAATGCAAGATAAACAAGCGTGCTGACAACACACAAACCTTGATTGACGCCAATATTAACATCAAACCAAGGCGATATGTTGCCATCCACCCGCACGCATGTTTTACAGTCTAAATCCTCCTTGTATCCTCCTTTCAACTATTTTTCCATACACTTTTGATGTTAAGCTGATCAAACTAATGGCCCTGTAACTTGTACAGTCCATGCGTGAACCCTTGCGTTTATACAAGGGTACGATGACCGCACGTCTCCTGCCTTCGGGTACTTTGCCGGTCTTCCAACATTTGTTACAAAGAACCCAGAAAGAGTCCCGGACGTCAGGACTACCAAGTTTGATCATCTCAGCTGTAACCATATGTATTCCCGCAGTCTTACCATATTTCATACTTCTTATCGCCCATTCAACTTCTTCCATCATAATGCCGTCAGATGCCTCCGTTATTCCCGAGTCGTTTGAGTACTCGGACCCAGCGGCATCATCTTGGGCACCTTCATACATATCTCCATAATATTCACTTCACCGTTTTAAAACGTCATGCGTGCTTGCAAGAATATCACCACTCTTAGACTTAACTCTATTCATTCTGGAGGTAGACGAACAACATCGAGACTTCTTCACCTCCCTCCAAAAGAGTTTGGTGTTCATCTCGAAGTTGTTTTGTTGTTGAACTCTTCTAGTTTCATCATTTCCCTTTCGCGCTTCTCTTCCACTAAGTGTTTGGTGATATTCTTGCAACAACGGTACATTTCTTTCTTCATACTTTCATCCTGTCAATAGACTTCAAACATGCTACATAGTCTAGCCAAGCTTTCTTCTTCCTTTCAACGGAGGCTTTTACCTCCTCATCCCACCATGCATCACAATTCATAGACTTGTGCATCTTTGGACTCTCACATACCTCTTTCGCAACATCAACCATGCTCTCTTTCAAAACATTGTTGGAATCATCCACGTCTAAGTCCGATAGGCACAGGTTTTTTATTACAAAATGGTAAATAATAAGTATTTTGACGATCGCATCCTGGAAGAGTTCGGCAGAGGTACAACAAGGGCACCGACGATTAGTTGAAATCACCTAGTACCTACTTAGTACTAAAGAATGGTTGGTGGCCAATCTATCGGCGCGCGATGTCTTGCTTTTCTGCGATAATTACGTAGTCCTAAGTTTTCTTTCTGCTTGCGGATGGGATTCCTTTGAATTTGCGTCTGCACAGCTTTTACTACTGCTGGTTTCCTAACAGAGCGGGGGCGACTGCTTCTTTTTCTGCCTTAGAAACTTGAGTCCTCATTCTATCGTTTCTATAATTTATAAATAAATAAATTAATTAATTAATTTCTATAAATTAATCTTCTAGTTAAATTACATTTCAGTATGTCGAAAATTTAAGAGGGTGCAGCGCCATAAATAAATTTAACTATTAAAATAAATTGAAATAACCGCGACAGGGTCTTCTTAAAGCGTCCACTCCATATTTATATAATAAGACGTGGAATAAAAAAAAATAAACATATCTATTTTCATAAAAGTTTCTAAATTCAAATTAAGTAACATTTTCGTGGCCAGCATTTTTAATTGAATATTTTTTATTGTGTGACAGAACTTATGACCCGACTAAATATACCTAAAAGCTTTATTTTTATTTATTTATTTGCATCATGGATTAACATTTTTTAGCTATATTATGGACTTTCTTGCTACCACATAACCGCAGATAAAACCCATCAGCAATGAACCTAAGTACTATCTGGATTAACTCAGATTTATATAAAAACAATCTTCTTCGAAATCGAACCAATTATTAAAGGTGTTTTTATTTAATGTAATTTCTTACAATACCCCAAACACACACAAAAAATAGTTCAATGATTATAAAAAGAACAAAGTTCATTTTCTGTGGTCCAGGAACCAGGTCAATACCTGGACTAGTTAAGTTATCGAGTTTAACCCCGTGCTGGGCAACTCAGAATGCATTTTTTTTCAATTTTCTCTTAAACACAACGCTGCCCGGGATAAGATAATTTCCCGGTTGTTAATAAATTAGCCACCAATCATATTATACGACTAAGTACATAGTAATTTCAGCTAATCGTTGGTGCTTTGGTTGATCGCATCCTAATACGATCGTCAAAACACTTATTATTTTACTTTTTTTTTAACAAAAAAAAGGAAACTATGAAGAAGTATTCAGGTAGTCTAGCGTATATATAGTTTGCCTAAAAACAAAATTTTTCTTGTTTAAGTATTTTTTAACCGTAATTTTATTCGGGCTAAGGTTAAACTAGTTTAAATTATTTTAAGATGTACTTCTTGCTATCGCATATAATTATACCATTGGCTCGAAACAATTCTGCCCGTTGTACCTACATCGAAATCAAACGTTCGAAGTTCAGTACTTCGACATAGCGATCTTTCGAAGTTCCGTACGTCCATTTTATGAACATTCTCAATACAATACTTCGTCATACCGTACTGTCGAAGTAACGTACATCGCACTGATGAACATTATGAATACAGTACATCGACATTTCAAACTTCGATATTCCGTAGTGCAGTCACAACATTAACATGTTTCGCGGTCAATAAAAAAATAAACTATGTAGAACAGACCATCAGGCAGATGTCTGACGCTCTGCTGGTAGCTCGTAAGTGGCGTACTAAGAGTTCAGGTTAAAACAAGACCGCTGGTGGTAGGTACTAGGTGATAACCGACTTAACTAAGGAGATCCTATGTTACTTTTCACTATGTTATTACAAAAAAAATAATTGTATTAATTTGTACATACAATCACTTTATTAAAAATCCGTCGATTTTCGTCGAAGATTTTCGACGGTGGCAGGCATTTGTGTGATGACTGATGAACATTTAGATGTCTGCATTTCCGGGTCTAGGCGTTTATTAAATTTATTCTGGTATCTATTTAAGTATGACACAAGCATATAACTTGCTTACTTTGAGGTTAGATTTAATTTGTGTAACTTGTCCAGGGATATTTATTTACTATCGTAAAAAAATCAATAGCCGTACCTGGACAAATACAAATTTATTTTAAGACCAAGCTCACTTGGTCGAATATTATTTAATTCACTATTTTAAAGAAAAAAAAACTTTGTTCTTCAGATATTAAACTTTGTTCTATTATAGATAATTATTATATTCTATAGATAATTATTCAGATTATTGTGGGTGTTATGGGTTGTTGAAGCTGTTAATCAATCGTTGCAATACCATACTTAAATAAATGGTGGAATAAACCCGGAAGGTTTCGGGGTTTAAGAAAAAAATAGTGTGTGTACTCATGTACGCACGTAAGAAGTTATACTTTTTTGGAGTAGTAGTTTCAGTCTACTTCTTTAGACATTTAAATCGATACTCAAATAAAAAATTTTCAAATAAGTACTAAGCCTCCATATTGAAAAGGTTCGCAACTAACTTCAGAGTGGTGCTTTTTTCTGTCGGTAGCAACTAACTTCAGATTGTCACATTTAGAGTTTGTTTTTACTATTATGTAAGTATTATTTAATATAAACTAAACTACTACTACTAATAATTATACTAATATATAATATAAACTAATTATATACACACCTTAACTATTTATTTTCTTTTATTTTATTACCTTTACAAACTAAATTAAATTAAATTTAATTCAGTTTAGTCTGGAAGATTCGCTGTTCCTAAATTGAAAGAATGGTGGTGAACGTAGAAGGCAGTAAATGTCAGCAGCCGCCCACACGGTCACGTTGGCCTGATGATGGGCGGCGGGCGGCGGACGGAGGACCACCCTAAAATAGATATCATTTTAACTAATTAATACTAATACGACTTTTGGGCAGTTAAGTTAATTTTGTGGTGACGATTTCAGTGATTTGGCGAAAAGGCGTATGCTCGCAGTTGTGGTTTTCCGTGTTAAAGTGTAGGATAGCCAGTCGACTTGAACAAAAACCTAATATCCAAGCCATAAGATATACGCGCAACAGTAACATCTGTGGTGTACCGTCTGCTGTCGGATATCATAGGACATTTTAAAGAATAATACCTACATAGCGAACAAGCACGCGGCTCCCCTCATGGTAACAGATAGCCGCAGCCTTATGACACCATAGATGTTGCAGGTGCGGTGGTCTCTTGTGTGTTGTGTGGGTCTTAACAAAATAAAAAAATATCATGAAGGCTACTTTTTTGTAAAAAATTTACAGTACAGTTAAAAAAGTTACAGCACGTAGAGTAAGTAGGTAGACTGTCGCATGAACTTAGTCGCGTAAACCGCTAGTTAGTGTTGACACACGCCGTTCCCTTCCTGTAACGGCTTACTTCAATAGGTATCTACAGTTAGAGGTAGGATTATAGAGTTTTGTTGCTAAAATAACTTTTTTATTATGGTACTGGCACGCTATGATGGCCGGCTTGACGTTTGTGTAACCTAAGTAAACATTAATATTTTCATTTTACTAAACCTTAATGAAATTTTGCTCACCTATCTAGCTACAAATACAAAAACTTACAAATTCAACTTGCATTTGGTTATATTTTTTTTGATGATGAATTCACATCACTAATTAAATATACGTCAATCACAGCGTGATTGACGTATATTTAATTAGTGATACTAGATTGAAAAATAAAAAGGGAAAAAAAAAATTGAAAAATAATAGTGATACTAGATTGAAAAATAAAAAGGGTTACCTGAAAAATAAAATTGGCAGAAAAAATATTTCTATTAATTAACAAAATGTATTAGTAATTACACTGTACACATACTTAAATAACGATTCTTCTGATGGTAAGAGACAACTGTCGCACGTAGGCACCAATGTTGCTGGTGCGTTGTTGTCTTATTCTTGGGATTTTTGGCTAAATGCGCAAATTTGTCAGCTACCAAATATTCCACCACGGACCACGACTACGGCGAGCACTGTCGCGGTTTGGTAAGACGGTGGTATAAATTCGGGGAAGCTACTAAATAGGTAGCACCTTACCACTTAGTCAATAAAAGCATACTAGCACCATAAGGTGTTATAGGTATAAACCTACGCTGGAAGTAAGAACTCGATTTAAGTTAGTCTCAGTTTCCGCTGATGCGGGTAGAAACCGGCAAACAGGTAAGAGTTTCGTTAAATGGATTGAGGTTCCCAAACCTGTCTCAGTATTTTGTTGCTGGAATGTGTCCAGCGCCCAGACACATCTCTGTTACGATTTTGTAACATTTTTGAGTAGAATGGAGTTTAATGAAGCGTCGGTGATTCAAATTATGTAGCGTGAATTGGTGTCAATACATAATTTTCCGTACATGACATCTTGGGTTCGAATTCTACAAGTATCTTCTTAAAAAACTTACAATGTATAAAGATTTCTTCGAACACAAGTTCGTGGAGAGCCACAATGCCATGTGTTATGGTACAGGAACATCCCTGCTTGTCGCCAACAACATCTGTTGGCTGGTGCGTTACATTAGAGGCTCTATGACTGGACGTTTAAGTCTATAACTGCGCATCCATTGTGCCAGTTAGTTTTTAGCAGTGTTGAGACGTCGGTCGCACATAGAATGTCAATGACTCAACCGCGCCTACCAGTGGTATGGGCCATGGTACAGGAAAACTGTTTGTAATACTGTGGCTGGCAACACTAACATCATATTATGCGTTTTATATTCTGTTCTTTTTTTAAAAACTTTACTTCGAATTTAATTTACATAAGAAGTAGAAAACGAAAATACATTTTAAATATTTATTATTCGAAAGAATTTCCTTTATACCCTATCCATAATTAGTGCAAAAATTATCACGGATTTTAAAGATAATACGTACTCAGTTAATATGTATTAATTTATGTTGAATTATGTAACTGAAAGAATGAGGGATACCTAAAATAATAGATATTATTTAGTAATATCTATTTATACCTAGGTTCAATTACCACTTACTCCTAACGGAGAAAAACGAGTCTTTGAAGTACATATGACTAGTCTGTGTCTGTGTCTGTGTGTGTGTCTTTCTATCTGTAGCGACATAGCTATTAAACGGATATACAGGTTTCGGTGCGATCCTAAATCCTAACATTTTACCACTCTTAGAGATGAATTATCTTTTATACCTACATTAAAATCATTAAGTGGCAAATCATCCGTCACTTTCCTCGGCTAGAGGTACTAATTTTTATTTTAAAGTTTTAAATACTATCTCACAAAAAAATCAAAATCGGACTACTTTGTTAAAAGTTTTGAGTATTTTAATATTAAAAAAATATATTTTTGTAATGTCGACTTAAAAAGCTACCCTTCCGTTAATTTTTCGCCAAATCGGTTTAGCCTTTCTTGAGTATAATAATATATGTAAGTAGTGTAACTAACAAGACTTTAACCTTGAAAAAACATAAAAAAAACTCAAATATCTATTTCAGATACTGTATTTTTTTATATTTGATTTTGTTAAATTTCAAATAAAACCTTCAACTTTCAAAAAGTACCTGTTTACTTGTTTTTCGTTTTTTTGAACAATTTAGTAATATTTGTTTTTAAGCCATTTATAAATTTAGAACGTTTATGTTACTACACCACACATATTTGTTTTTCAGAACAAATCCAAGCATATGTGTTTAGATTATTTAAAATTAAATCATAAATATGTAATTTCGTATGTCTCTACCTTAACGCGTATTTATTACCACGTGTCTATATGTCTGTTTGATTGTGACATCATACATGATTTATTATCGAATGGACCGATTTCGATTCGGATTTTTTGGTGCCGAATGCTAAAAAAACGACTTCGATTATAAAGAAAGATGAGCAAAAAAATTAAATATGTTCCTCAGATTTCATCATCATATCCAGACTTGGTGGCACTGGGTGGGCAATCTCGGAAGTACGCTCTTTAAAATAAAATAAAAAAAAATCGTCCGGACAAGATTGAGAAATCAATTAACATACAAAAAATGTAGGAATCGAATCTACTACCTTCTCCTCTTTTTATAGTTAGACTAGCTGTTACCCGCGGCTTCGCCCGCGTAGTCTACTAATTTGATATTTAGCTCTCCAACACTGCTCGTTAAAATTTTAAGATAAAATGTAGCCTAGGTATAGCGCTATCCAAAGTTTCATATTTTTTTTTTTAATGTTAAAATCAATTTAGCAATTTTGCCGTCAAAACTGAACATACACTTTCTCTTTTCTAATTTCACCTCAGATAAATAGTAGGAATACGTTATTGTTTAAACAGTTTTATCTGCACTTCGGCAAATCCTGTGAAATTAAACTGTATAGCAAGTTATGGAAACCTATAACAGATTTTTTTTCGAAATTTTAGAAATATACATGTCGTCTCTGAGGTCTAACCGTGCATCTTCGGAACGCGTTCTTAAAATCTTGGGTTTGATCTCCGGTCCAGGCAACAAAAAAACACAAATAGAAATTGTGAAGTTTCAATTTTCTACCTAATAGTAACGTTGCCACTTGCCAGGGATTGGATAAATGCCCGATTGGCTACAGGATTGTCATCTACCAAATTGGACATAATGTCTTCGGCTAGTCGTGAGCGCTCTGGTTGTGCAGTTAGGCAGAACTTCGGGGATATCTTCAGACACTCACATTTAGAAATTGTCATCTACCAAATTGGATTTAATGTCTTCGGCTAGTCGTGAGCGCTCTGGTTGTACAGTTAGGCCGAACTAACCCTTCGGGGATATCTTCAGAAACTCACATATTTAGAAATTGTAGCAACAAAATTAAACTCTTCAGCTTTTTAATATTACTTTGAACAGATTCTGCGATAAATTTGACCTTGCACAGAAAAATGTCCTAGCATAATGATGTGTCTACCTACTAGAGTAGGTAATTAAATTAAAATTAGAGTAGGTAATTTAATAAGGTAAAAAACGACGTCATTTGAAAACAATTATTGCTTTTGCGCATATTGCTTAAAAATCTTCGAGATTCATTAGAATTGCACAATAAAGGAGACTTTAGCAGCTCAGCTGGTTCACAAAGCTAAGTAATTATACCTTACCATTAGCACAACTCTGCGTTTCATCTTTGAATTTTAAGGGATCACAATGCCAATTAAAATCAAAGGAGTATTTTTATACTGTATCGTGTGGTCATAATGGAATTCTGCATTAACAGAAACATTCCTATTAAACCTTCTGAAAATGATTCTACTTTGAGCTTGACGCTGAGCGCGATCTGATCTTCTCCCTTGCGTCTGTGTAAATATCTCCAAGTCCCTCAACTCAACTTAACGGTCAGCCTATTCCGCAAGTCTGTTGAATCTGTGTATGGAGTGACCATTGTCGAATGCTAGCAAGTGATCATAATCCACAAAAACACTATTCTTGCCAACATTTTTTTGCCCTCGTTTTTACCCAGGATTTTATCATCAGATCCTGACCTGGTGACCATGGGACCACCTCTGAAATATACCCTTTCAAACAAAAAACGATTTTCCATACGAACATTTATCACCTCTTTTTACCCATTCTCCCTCATTTTTAGTGATAAAAAGTGGCCTATGTTCTTTTGTTCATCATAAATTGTCTAAATACAAAGTTTCACTGTTACAGCTTCAAAAATGACGAATATACATATGAACAGTCATCCCCTCTTTTTACTCACTCTGCCCCATTTTTT
>NJDD01003032.1:171793-196176 GCA_002245505.1 Calephelis nemesis
CCACCCCTTTGATCCCCAATGTGGGTGAATTTCTAAAAACACTAAAATACGTGTTTCATTATTTGTACTAAAAAGCATTAATTCAAAGTTTCATGCAAAAATGTGCAATAAAAATATTTTTCTCATACTAACTCACCCTTTTAGGGGTTAAATTTCCAAAAAATAATATGCCTATGTCCTTCTCATGAATGCAAACTATCTACATACCGAATTTCAGCAAAATCGGTTGTGTGGTTTAGGCGTGAAAAGGTAACAGACAGACAGACTGACAGAGTTTCTTTCGCATTTATAATATTAGTGTGGATAAAACTGATCTCAACATTCTACATCTTAGCTACACTACTAAGTTAAGTCCCATGTTGGTCCGGGCTCCTTCGCAGAATAGACCATCTGCCTTCCTGCCAGACAGCTCGTTTAAGGCGAGCATAGGCTTACTGCCACTGACTAGGTGGCAGCGTTTTGCAGCTCCTTGCTCGGATTGGTACCACCACCTTAACTATTTCTGCTGCCATAACATCAGCGCTTGCCATTGACGTGTTCCCATTTAGAAGTTAACCAAAAGTAAGTTTATCGGCTACCAGACCTAACACCCCGGTCTCAGGTTGGCAACTCACCATTAACACAATTTTAATTTATTTACTTGGACGACTACTGTTCCGTACTTTTTAGAGTTGGATTCACGCAGTTTTTACTAAATTATAAATATTTTACTTTTTGCGTGAAGTGTGAATTACGTAATTTAATAGATTAATTGTATTTACGTATTTTTAGTTACTAGTAACAACGAAAATAGAAGTTAATAATAATAAATATCCCTGGACAAGTTACACAAATTGAATCTAAGCCAAGAGTAAGCAAATTGTATGCTTTTGTTATGGGTGTTAGTCAACGATTCTAATACATAAAAATACTTATACAGATAAATTTAACAAACACCCAGACCCGGAAATGCATACCTACATCTAAATGTTCGTCACACAAATGTCTGCCCCCGTCGTGATTCGAACCCGAGCCTCGCGGATTATCGGTGTAGTTAGTTGTGTACGCTAGCCACTCGACCAACGAGACGGTCAACTTACGGCCAATGTTAATAATATTTTTCTAAAGATGGATTTCAAGCAATCTAGATAGCTGCGTAACCGCCGGCCTATCCTATACCCAATTGCCCTATATATCCTGTCCACAGATATGTTATTGGCAAGCGATAACATAAAAATAGATCAAAATATCAATCTTGGACAGCAAGTTTTGGATTAGGATTTATTATTAACATTGGCCGTTAAACTGTACGTCAGTATCATTCAACAGCAACGCAATAATACGACGGCCGTTCGACCCACCGGCGATATTGTTAGAGGAAAATTGTGCGTGAAATTATTGTTAGGAAAGTAACATGTTTCGCACTAACCTTATCGCGGACTTTTCGGTAAAACTCTATCTCGGCAAGATCGTCGCTACGTCGTCCACTCTCACCTTAGTTTAGTATTCATTTATTAATTGTATTTAAGAGGCAAGAAAATAGATTACTGTCTGGTAAAAAGTCGCGTCATCTCTACGTACACTAAGTGTTGGCGACCAGAGACCGGTACGTTCTGGACAAAGACGAGAAGCCGACGCCAAGTTGCAGGTTTTTTGACTTTATGGCTTAAATAACCAGGACCTACTCCATATTTTATATACTATAAGCCGACCCGGAGAACTTCGTATCGTTTGACATTAACAGCTGCTAAGAACTTGTATGGCAAAAAAAAATATTTTTCACACTCTCCCTGCAATTTTCCCAGTTTTTGTCTTTATAGTCATCGTTTCCTGACAATAACAAAAAAAAAATTACCGAAATTGGGCAACCGTTCTGCCTTGATGCGATGGAAATGGAATCCCCATATTATGAAATAGAAGACTGATGATTTCAATTCAACTCAACAGATGGTCTGAGCCTCTCACACGAGTGAGCTTATAGATGACCATACCATTAAGAGAGGAGTGGGACGATCCGAACACTGATGTTCTGGTGTGTTTGGTGAAGTTGCGGTAATTGTCTGGGTAACTCCTATAAGTTGACTCCCTACTCAATGTCACGGTTACAAATAATGAATTTTAGTTCTAATTACATTGTAAGTTGCAAAATTTAATAATATTCATTTCTTTGACATAACCTTACTGTGTGTTTTAACTGATTATTAAACTTCCTGGTTCGACACGCGTTGACCAAGGAAGGTAGAAGACTATTATTTTCTTTTTTTACTATTTTTTCTTTAACCAACTTGAAAAAATGAAGGTCGACGCCTTACAACCTTAAGTCTACATCATTAAAAAAATCTTCTTCTAATTTGAAAGAGCGTTTAGCCGACGTTGCTATCAAGTTTGGAGCTAATGATGGATTCACATCGAAAAAACATTATTTTTTTATACCTAGACGTCATATAATTATTTTTAAAATTGAAGTCTATTTTTTGCAATTATCGTATTAATTTCGAGTTTTATTTCCGTAAAAAAATATACAAAGGTTTACTCTGGACAGCCCCTTTTTATTTCTGTAGATGTTCTTTAATTTCACGGGATGTTAATAAAAGACATTTCATGCCCGTATCCCTGAAGAGGGAGGCAGAGTTGTAACCAGGGTAACCTGGTACGACTAGCCTAAGACGCTAAGTCCCACAATTTGATACCTACCTACTACCTACCTTCTACCTACCTACCTATGGCCAACCGGGTGCATACCAAATACCAGAAAAAGTTGTTATTATTAAAAAAAAAACGAAAAAAAAAATTTTTTTGTAGTTCGACGCGGGGTTCGAACTCGGGACCTCATGAAGTTAAGTTCATCAACGGACCGCTAAAGACTGAGACGTTAGATGTAGGTATGTAGATACTGGGAAACTGTAAGATGCTGTGTCTGTTCATTGAATTTGTAAAATGTACGAGTATGATTGTGTATTTGTGGGTATGTCTGTTTGTTTATGCTTCACAAAAACAAACGTAGGTAGTACGGTAGTGTGATAAAATAATAAAAGAGTAGTTGTCTGGATGTTGGTGATAATACAAATCTCATTTTTTTAAGTATCGTACGTAATGTGGAGGCATGCAGCACCAACTCACCTGTACCTGGTAACCAGTAGGGTTACTCTTGAAGCTCGATTCATGCAACATTGGAAATTGGAATCAAATATGTCATTTTATGTATCCTTGAACACAATACTGGCGAATTATTAACATTTATTTAACAGTAAACAATAACATTATTTTATAAGATTCGATGAATTTATTTGAAACTAAATGTTAATAATCCGCTAGTACTGAGTAGGTACCTGAGTAACCTTACTGGTCGGAAATGGATTACTTGTTTATGGTTCCAAATTCAAATTTTTGTTTTTTTATAATTTTTAGATTGGTACGAATGTTTTCCATTTTGGCGCGGAGTTTGAGTTGTCTCTGTTATTTATATTAAATATAGTGCTGTTTTTAGTTATATGTTTATGTTTAGTGTGTATTGCAAGTTTCATAATGGACAAAATATCGAACGAGTTTGACTTAAATTTTGCATCGCCAACGGAATTTCGGGTTAAGAGTCATTGAGAATGTTACTACCGGCTTACTGTGGATCGACTTTATCAAAAACTCGTGAGATGTAAAGGAAAATTTGCCTCCCTCTGGTAGGCCATCAACGTCTGCAACTGTTGTCGTTAATGGCAGTTGAGAGATATAGCCACCGAACTTTCTGTATTTCACGAGTCGATCCGTATCATTTTAACCTTTTTTTGGGTACGAAACATGTTTGGAGTGACGCCTCAACCGAAACCGCGGACCGAACCGATGCCACGGTTGATTCATACCACGGGGAGAGCCATGTGCTGTTTCGGTGTCGTATCACTTAATGAAATATTGTACCACGCCTGCACCTATGTCTGGCGGCATGACGTCAGTGCTCGTACCAGTTGTGCTTGTACCATGTGGTCTTAGATCCCGATGGCGGCGCACCATTAACACGAATAAGCTGCTTATTTGGTTTCTCACAACATAGACAAAAAATATATAGGTATGTTACAAGCAGTGGGCTTGAGAAATAACCCAAACTTAAAGAAAGGCCAAACATGATAAAAAGATGTTAATTAATATTGTTCCTCGTGCAAGTCCAGTCGTTACAGGTAAGTACAGGTTACAGAAGTCATTTCCAACAAGACCACTGATGGGAAAGTGCGGTGCTAGTTGCTGCTCGGGTAGGAATCCACCCCCTCATCTTTTCCTGACACCATAGTGACAGTTGCATGTTTCGGTCCAGGTAGTAGTTTCTGAATTCGAATCTAAAGCACGGTAGTAACAGGGTACATATCATACTTTTTTTAAAATATGTTAGGTTATTTACTTAGGTATATTTACATACATGCATAGATACGTATATTTACGCCAAGTTCTTTGCAGGGTAGGCAGAAGATGTCGAGTATATTTATTTATTTTGAATGATGCCTTCCACTGTTTCGTCAGCCAAAATCTAATTTTAGGGTTGGCTGAAAGAAATCTGTAAATCTAGAGATAAGTCCACCTTTTGTGCTTTCCATTTATTACTGTCCATGTGTTTTTTTTGTCGAAAATGTGTGTAGGTACAATAAAGAGTTCAATAAATAAGTATTGGATATAATTAATAAGATTAAGACATCCATACAACTCAAATATTTCAAAATATTTTTGGTTAATTTAAGAATCATAGAAAAATAATTTGTCTAGAGAATAAATGTTTTCTATAAAACGAGCAAACTGTCATCAAAATCGATTAAAAAAAACACAGATTGCCACCACATATATGTTAGTGGTGAGTTGCTACCCTTGAGCCTGCGATTTGAGCGTGTACAGTGTGCGCCTGTTACCATGTTCTATAAATTGGATACTGTGTCGGCCATCTCCCGTTATGGTGGAATAAATATCTAAGTTACGTCAGTCGGTGATAATACTTTGAAGTGATGAAAACATTTTAGTACGTAGTTTTTAGGATTTAAGCGTACAAAGGGACATAGAGACAGAGGAAGAGACTTCGTTGTATAATATGTAATGATACGAAAGAGCTTTACCAGGAATAGGAAAATACCAATAACAGCTCTCTCAATGTATCTCTCGTTACTAAAAAGTTGGCGGCACGTTGTATCATAACCATTTCATGCCTTTCATTAGAACGTAGCCACGGGACATGGTTAGCTGCCGAACCTTACATGAAAATTATTTAGTTGTTTTGGTGGAGCATTTGGTTTACTCGCCGGTTAACATTTTAGGATGAGTTTGCTGATTCGGTGGGCGCCAATCACAGAATAAAACTAATCGATTCTGACTTTATGCAAATAGTTTTCATAACTCTCGAATCAATACCCTTTTTAGTCTTTTTACAATGAGTAAAAAATGAAAGATCGACGTCGATGCTAATAATTGACAGACGATAAAGAAGAAACCTTTCCGCAGTGGTAGAGCACTAAATGTGAGTGAGAAGGCTGACACCACTGACTGACATTGCTAAGTTAGAATAGTTGGAGAAGCAGTGTAACTGCACAAAGCGGCACAAACACAATATTTCGGAAACACTAACATCAGAATTAAAACACAAATACTACCAAGTGTTAACACATTAAAAAGCTACAGTTATTTATTTATAATTATAACACCATCAACGATATTATAAATTTTGACCGCCTCGTTGGTCGAGTGGCTAGCTTACGCGCTACATCGACCAATCGCGAGGCTCGGGTTCGATTTCCGATCGGGCGCAGTCATTTGTGTGATGAACTTTTAGATGTCTGCATTTTCGGGTCTTGGCGCCATAACGTCCAATGCCTGCCGTTGACGTGATCCGGTTTGGAGGGTAAGGTAGTCGGCAAACTGACTTTTGCAACGCACCATTGCCACCTTTGGTGTTTCTAGGCGGCGTGAATTTCTTACCTTCAGAAAACCCGTCTGCTAGTTTGCCTTCCAATATCATAAAAAAACAGGTGGGACAATTTCGCTGATACGTTTTATTGGGTTAATTTTATTGTCAGTTTAAAGATCTTAAAGAAATCAGAAAAAAAGAAAGAATAAAATGATTACAGTTATGACATAGTAATGTGTGCCGGATCAGCTAGTATACCTTATGTTAATTCAATTATTTCTTTGAGACAAAACAAACACCCGTATTCAAGAAGCATACTTGGCTAAGTATTGAAACAACGCTTTGCGAAGAACGTCGCTTACGTCAAGTCATCCAATTCATAAACAATACTTAGAACTTACTTAGCTAGGAAAGCGCATAGTGTTGAGATCAGTTCTGTGATTGGTGCGTTCGTTATAGCGTACTTCACTCTGCTTTGGACATATCATGTCAATGGTCAAATCATAGCAAATATCCATAGAAATAATCTGTTTTAAGAAACATAAATACTTTTTAGCAAGAGATCTATTTTACTGACGGCCGCAATTACGTGATATATTTTATTTTAATTTATTTTTCCCCTTATTATTTGTATACTCGTATATAATATAGGATTAATTATATAAATAACTCTTCCTAACTGCTGTAAACCATTCTAAATATTTTTTTGGTGCCTGATAATTATTACCTTACGAGTACAATTATTACAAATAAACAACATTAAAAGTTTAACTTGACACAAACAACTAGATGCTATGCGTTCCTTAAAGTAGATCGGTAGCTATTTTAGCTATGCGTCGATTTTGACAAACGCAAAGTGGTTGAATTCACTCAAGTATCGTTCATGAATAGGTTTAACTGTCTCTTTTTTTATGACATTGGAAGGCTTAGTTCCTGATGGTAAGAAATTTCAAAGGCCTTGAGCAAAAGTAAGTTTACCGGCTACCTTACCCTCCGAACCGGAACACGTCATGACGTTATGGCGGCAGGAATAGGAAAGGCGGTGGTACCAATCCGGGTGAGTCGCTGCGAAACTCTACCACCTAGTCAGATGTCACAGTGTTAGTGACAGTAAGCCTTTGCTCGCCTTTTACGAGCTGCCTGGCAGGAAGGCAGATGGTCTATCTCTATTCTTCAAAGGAGCCCGGACCAACATGGGGACCTATGCGTCCGTGGGCACTATGAGAGCTCATAATGTTGTTTATGAATACCTACGGGTGTGGAAACAATGATGTCTGCATGTATAAAACAAATAGTTGGGTGTCATTAATATTTACATAAGCATTAGTTGCACTTGCACCTTTTCGACTTACAAAAGCCGAATGACTTGGGGCCGCACTCAGAGACTTAACTAACATTTAAACTATCATCAAGTCACAATTTCGTATAGAAAATGCCGACTTAATGATAATTTAAATGTTAGTTGAGGTCTCTGAGTGCGGGTGGTAATGTTTGATTAGAAAAATGTCAAAATATTAAGAAGTAAAATTTTGGCAAAATTTAGATAGGTATAATTGAAACTTCATTTTCTGTATGGTCAATGTGATGTAAAATATTTTTGTTATTATTGTATCTCATATTATTTCAATGATTACCTATGTAACAAAATTATAAAATCATTTTTTTGGTATGTTCATAAAACTCTCCTGGATCGGTATCGCCGTCGGGCTTTTTCCTGACGTGCTCTCCATTATCGTGTTTCTTACTCTATGGTGGGCTCGTTGGTAATCTTACTCCAATAAGATGCTTAACGTCCCTCGCCTTAGTTGGCAGAGCGTCACTATCATGTTGGTTGTCTGCAGTGGACCTATCAGGGGAGTGTAGTGTGGACATGCGTCTGCTTGTTAATTTTTCAATGTTGTAATAAGTAAAAATATTTTCGTATAATTATCACAGTTAACCTAGCTGAAAGTGTGGAGCCACTGCCATGACCCCCAGGCCAGCGTCGCCAACCATTGTTATAGCCATGGACTTGTGTCGCGGTGGCCCGACGTTTACTCCTCGTACATATACATCTTATATTAAACTTTATAACAAGCGAAAAGAGCGCCATTCACATTGTTATCAACGCAACGATAAACGAACGCTAAGCGCCAGTATCGTAAGTCAAAACCTTTCCAACTTCAACCAAATAGACTCTATTCTGTTCTTCGAAATTCTCTAAAGGTTTTTTGTAAGATACGCCAAGGTTTGCGAACTGTTCGACCATTAGTAGGTGACCGTTGCCTACAGTTATAATCGTTATAATCTGTATAATATTCTATATTATGTAATATTCTGCACCTACTCAAGCAATTAATATTTACAACAAAATGTTGCTAAAATAAGTAAAAATGGAATTAACCCTTTAAAGGAACTCTACACCTTCCGTATGCCACAATATTTTGTAAATAAATAAAAATTGTAAATTATGTAGGTATTTTTTATAATATAATAACATGTAAGTATTGCAAATGTTAACAGAATCTAGTGGTAGTGGTGTGTAGGAATCATTCACTCACACGTATTTTCAAATCAGTATACGAAATAAAGTGATAGTAGAGAAAGCCAGGTACGATGGTCCGCGTGGTCACAGCGACACGTCTGGTTCTTTGGCAGTTCACTTCTCTCCCCTTGTAGTATCACTATATTTATGTAATGTCACTCTAGAATAAGTAGAGAGAATTACACAATAAGATTTTTTTTCTTCACAGTTTTTACAGCTATCTTATGCTTTTTGGACAGGTAGGTACTCTGGTAACGTTATTCTTCTTCTCGTTTCTTTGTTTGGTACTAGACCAAAGTACCTATTTTATCCTTAAATTTAGAATAAGCAAGTAAGTGTTACCATACATTTAAAAATATGTCGTCCCAATTCTACATCATAAATGCATTCAATGTAAGCTCATTAATAAAACAGTAGGCAATGGATCATGCTAATAATTATCATAACTTAAAGGTTTTTAAAATACTAAATAACCTAATCAATTAATAACAATTATGATATTATATTAAATAATTATGATATTATATCAAATATTTGATGTTCAAATTGGCACAAGACACCAGTTTAAAGTCTTGAAAAAGAGGCGTTATTTCAAAATACGTATTTCGGAATTTCAGGACCGAAATCAACTTCATAACAATTAACGATACGACCCCCGCCCCTGCATTCCTCGCCCCGAGCGTGCCCGCTCTACGTGGCGATGCGACGCCTTCGCATAGATAGAATAGAGAGCCGTCAGCCGACAGCGAGCGGTTTCGGAACGCGCCCGTACATAGTGCCGCTGTGTGGGTACGGTGCCGGTGTGTGCGTCCGCGTGCACGTGAACACGCACACAGCCGCACCGCCGGTGAGCGCTGTTCACCGCACTCTGTGAGCGCAAACAACCATCTATAAGGCCACGCTATAGCTGACAGAGGGCGGCGGCGCGACACAAGCCGGTCACATTTTTTACGAATTATTTTGTTACCTGCTATCACAGTGTTATTAATAGTAGAAAAATATTTTTGCTCACTTGAGCAGTAATTAGTGTAGAAATAATTGTTGCTTGAAATTCATTAAAACGCAATAATTATTTTGGAACAGAAAAAAATGTCAATACACGCAAAAATGGAACATTGCAGATGACATTAATGAAACTGTTAATTACTTTTAAAAATTACATTGCCAGTTGAAAAAATATGTGTAGTAAGCAAAAAATGAGAAAAAAATATGCAAATAATTTTATTTATCATTTAAGCACATTTGTTATTAACTGTATTATTAAATATTTAAATTAAAACATTTATAAAAGATAGCCTATACTACAACTGACATAAATTTGCAGTCGCCATTAATAGAAGAAAAAAACAAAACTGTCTTCACGCCTGAATTTTCTAAGATCTAAGCAGACGTACAATCAGCACTCCTACAATTAACCGAAGATACTATCACAATATGATATATTACAAACCTAGAACCGACAGAGTTCTTGTTGAATTTCGGGCAACAGTGTTTTTATTCGAAAATTAAAGAAATACTAAAAAGGAACTAGAAAATGTTTATTTACTGTTGATTAGCCTAAAGAAATAAACCTAGATAAATTTCGAATTTCACCTAACTGATTTGCTGTTGAGCTTATATAAACTATTTTAAAAACTTTATTTATTATTTTCATTTATGAAAAATGTTAAAATGTTTGCTGTTTCTGCGTGATGGCAGCTGCCAGCAACAATTAGTTTTAAATAAAAAGATGTAGCGAATTGATAAGAAATTTTAAAAATTACAAAATACAAAAGAACTATTTAAAACATAATGCAAAGAAGTTTAATAAATGTAAATATATTTTTAATATTATCACACTTATTAGATAATTGTTTTTCGGTTGCATGTATTTCGAATATAAAGATAACAAAAAAACAGTATAAACATTTATAATATTGTTAGACCTCGTGATTTGGAGTAAAGTTAAAAGACGGCTCCTTTAACCTCTACTGACATCGTTTGTTAATTTTAATTAATTGATTATTTCAATGCTGCAGTTTCACTACGTGGTTCAGTTATATTATAACACAGATCTCTTTTCTTTCCTTTAAAAGCTGTATCAATGCTTGATATTGTAGTATTCCAGTTTGGAGAATGCGATAACTGAAACATTTACTTAAGGAAGATTTTTGACTTCTCAGGTTCGTAACGCATTATAGACAACTTTGGAAAATATAAATTCTGCGATTCTTTTTCTGTGTTTGTCGTTTTATACAGTAAATGGGTAAATATTTTAACATATTTATTTATGCCAGTAAGTATTTAATCCACCATTAAATATAATAATATCCTTTATTAAAACTGTTCTATGTCCACGTTAAATGTGTAAAACTTTATTGAATATTATACTTTCTTTAATTAATTTCGTACCTATAATCCCTAGCTACATTCAACACTGTGGTGCAAGTCTTTCAGTGACGTTGATCTTGAGGTTGCGCAACTGAAAATATGTTTAACACCTACATATCTACAATCCGTATCATAAGTTTAACACCTACCACATTGTGGGACTAAGAACTTTATTTATGTCATCGAGGATAAGGGTACAAAAACAACTTTTACTTATTAACAGTGGGTGGCTATATTATCAATGACATTACATTTTTATCTTTGTGTTATTGATGGGTAATTGGGCACATGCGTGCTAACATTGTTAGGTAGACAAATGTTATTTACGTTTTTTATTTTAAGTAAATTGTTTTAATTGAAATGACATAACCATCAAGATGTATTTATTTGTGTATTGAAAATACTTCAAGATTTTTGGTAATCATTCTCTTAAGGACAAATAATATTTGCTAACTACTAGCATTGTGTTTTAATGGTGAAACTTCATTTAAATATTATAAAATCTGTGTAAGTGAATTTTAATTTTTTACTTCACTCTTTTGTTTTCTGCTGCCTTAAAAAGGCTTGAACACGATTACAGGTCTTTGTCCTTTTTCATGGCTTGTGTCTGTTAATTTTTCGTCATCAAAGAACCACTTTTTTATATGTGTTAAAATAAAATAAAATTGTGTAACGCTTGCTTGTACTAACTCTGCTTCACAGTCATAAATGTAACACAAAAGGTGAATTTATTTTTCAGGTGACTATACCACTGGCAATTATGTAGACTTACTTATCCAGGGTTAATTAAATGATTGCAATTAAAAAATTGTGACTGCGGATATGTGAATTACTCTTCTATGAAAGTTCTAAACTGCTTAAATTCACTCATAATTTTTAAAGAAGGAACAGATTGAGAAAAATGAATGCATTCTGTAAGATTGCTTATTACTATGTATGTGTGTATATTACTGTGATTTTTTTTGTTAATATTTTAAGAAAAAATAATTAAAAATCAAAAAATCTAATATTTATTGTACCAGTAAATACGGATGTGTATGACACCAAAGTAAGGTGTAGATTGTAGAAGAATTAATTAAGAGGTTTTTATTAATTTATTTGATAAGGTGTTTTAATACGTGTTTTCTGTTTTGGTATAAATAATACTCTGTTCGTATTAGTTGGTTTATATAACATGCAGTTTAAAACATTTTTAGTATAAATTGTAAATGTTTGCGTTAGCTTTTATAGCATTTGTTAACACTTACTATAGATGTCTATTAAAGTCTTGGTGGTTGTAAGAGTTGTAAGACATAAAGTTTTACCACCCAAAATTATTTATGAAACACAGCGATTCAGAACATCCCAATATAGCAGCGAATAAAGCTTACATTACACTTTATATTTTATAAACAAAACATATATCCTAAGCCCTTCTAATAGTTTAAAAAATCTAAAATTAACTTCCCATACAAACTAAATACTGAAACGCTATAACGGCTTGAGGCGCGACGCGGCCGGTATATTTCCGACATAATACCGCTGCGTCGAGCGATTACTACTATATATTCTATATACATTTAATAGCTATACAGGCGCGCATAGAACTGGCCGTACTTATGTGAGCGCTTCGTACGGAAACTCAGCGACACGGCGGCGCTTTACAGCGACTCTACGTCTAACCGAACTAAGAAATGTAGCGCTTTAGCACTTTGCTCTGTACGAACCCGGCTTATTATTATCGTAGATTGGCGTCGGCGCAACTACACGGCGTTAGAAGGACGTTCCGTTTTAAATATCAGGTTTTATTATTATGAAGAGCGGCGCAGCGGAGTGCGGACCGAGTGCGGATGGTGGACGGTTGCGTGCGATAACATTTGACATTCGTAATGGAGCACGGACGGCGCCGCGGCGCGAGCGAGGTTAGCTGCTCCGCGGACATTCCGCTCGGTCCGTGAGGCCGGACAAAGAGGTCGCGCGTTGCGTCAGCGTCAAGTTTTGACAATCGCCGTCGGTCGGCGCACCGTACCGCTGGGGTACCGCCGCGCGCCGCCCGTACTTCTCGCCCATTGCACATACAACCAAATATATCTACCAACCTTGAACGGCCTTTTCAATGTTCCGCAGTTCCCAAATAGAGTTTATATTATCCAAACTCTACCCCGCCAATGTATCGCTTTGCCGTCTTCACCACTAGTTGTCTAGTGTAAAGCCGTTATAGGGACTTGTAACTGTTTTGATACCTACCTACTCTACTACTATTTGTAACTGTTTGTATTGCTTATGCGATTTAGGGAATATTTTAACGCCAACTCTACATCTTCAATGGTACCTACTCGCTTTGTTAACATCACCAACTGTTTTGTGTATTAAGTAATATTATAAATCATTTCAAAAAGATGGTACCTACCTATTGTTTGACCTCGTGTTATCAATTTATTACCATCACCGTGTCAATATTTCGTTACAAACATGTGTAACATCATAATCATTACAGCCTTTTTTCCATTCAACGTAACGTTGGACTCGAATACCACCATTTTTCTAGGTAGGTAAGTAATTTGTAATAATTTCTTGTTTTTGATTGACGTGGAACTTAGCAATTTGGCTTTATTTGATGACAAGAGCAAGTGTACGGTGCGGAGTTTGGTGGAGTATGGCCGGTATACCAAAAAAATAAGTAAACTTTTTAGAATTAAGTAGGTGCGTCAAGGTGATGTGACCAAACCTACCTCCAGTTTGGTATCTTGTCGTTTTCTGTTGCCATAAAATAATGCTAGCTGTTTTCGTGGTCTGATTTAAAGGGTACGTTAGGCACCCATAAACTTTTTACGCAGGGGGCTCAGCATCCTCCCATCAGGTTGGCAACGTACCTTCGACATCTTTGATAAATACAGGGAATCTTCAAATTGTGTTACCACCGCAGAACAACGGTCTCTACTTTTTTATTTATTAAAGAAAAACATTCAGACGTCTTTCTTTAATAGATAAAATAGTAGAGCCACATTCGAACCTCTAGATAAGTGGGTAGGTAAGTATTCCTTGAATTTGGTTTCTGTAACTTTCTCGCAGCTTTATGTTGAGGAAATACCTACGTACCTACCTAAATATTTGTTACAAACATTTAACAAACATATTATACTTACCTAATACATAATGAGGCTACGCCCGTTTTTTTCCTTGTAATATTTAAACTTTGTATTAATTACTAGTTGTGTATTGTTTTTTTTTTGTATGCCTACCTAATTGAGGTACCTACTATTTACTGTTATTTTAAGCAAAACCGACAGAATATCTGGAACCTGGCTTTACTCTAAGAAATAAAACATGTTATAAGGAAATAAATCAATTCTTTTTACTTAGAAATACCTATCAAAGAAATAATATAAGAATATTTTCAACGTACAAACTTATCCTTGTATACTTAGTGTTACTGTTTGACATCTGAAGATAAAGTATCTTCACGCCCATATCCCCGAAGAAGTAGGCAGAGGCACAACCAGGGCACCCGCGACTAGCCGAAGACACTAAGTCCCACAGTGTAATAGGTGGCAAGCCCATCGCCAACCGGGCACATATCCAATCCCGAGCATCGTTTTTTTTATTAGAAAATTGGAAAAACCCTATTTGCTTTTTGTTGCCCAACCCGGGATTCGAACCCGGGACCTCAGGCAGTCAAGTCCAACAACTGAACCGCTAGACCACAGAGGCGACTACATATCTAACTAGCCAGATACTCGTGTGTATGTTTAACAAGTCTATCATGAGAACTTATTTATTACAATCTTCAATTATCGGTCAATTGTACCTACTCGATTTCGTGGTCTTTTTTACATTAGGTTGGTGTAACTGACCGTTATCCAAGATCAGGTATATCATTCTGTTGAACCTGCACGGAACATGACAACGTCGAGTACTGAAGTCATGACTGCGATAACAAGTTAGGTGATGCCAATCCGGACGAGCTCACTCTACAGCACTTAACAAATAAGCAAGTATTGTTACAGCAGTAGGTACTGTGAAATATGCGACGCTCTTCGACACTTAGGTATAGGAAGATAGCGCCGGTGTGTGGTCCGCTCTGGTCTACCTAAGCTACCTATATACTGGAATTGTTCTCTGCCTCATAAAGAAACCCCACATGATTATTTAGTAAACTGCTTCGTATAGTGAAGCAAAGGTTTTGCAATCTCAAAAGTCACAAAACTACCGACATTTTATAGATGGGTGAATAATTTCTTGCTTGTGAGAAAATGGACACCAAAAATGTGAAGAGTGTGTTGCCAAACTGAGTTTGGAATGAGGATTGACCTCTTGAGTAAGCACCTCAACCAGCTACAGATACAGATTTGTTTTTATGTTTATGACAGAGATCGACTGGTATGTCACAGCCAGTTCGGTAGCTATCTTTGCCAAAGTTGAATGAGGATTTTCAGTCACTGTTTTTTAACTTCAGTTGCGGACGTTGAGCGATCATAGCGAGGCAAATCTCACATTAGATCTCGACAGCTTTTGAACACTTTATACTTACCATTCTTAAGCCTGAGTTTTTTATAAAGTCGAATCACCATGAGCCAATATTGTAACCTTCTCCGAATGATTCCAAACGCTAAATTCCATTAGAGTTTTAAACTTTAAGACAAACTCTTTGTTCGATATTTTGTCCATTATTTCGTGGCGGTAAGAAATTCACGCCGCCTAGAGACACCAAAGGTGGTAATGGTGCGTTGCCAACCTGAGGCCAAGATGTTAAACCTCGACCAAAATAAAGTTTACCGGCTACCTTACTCTCCAAACTGGAACACGTCATGACGTTATGGCGGCAGGAATAGGTAAGGTGGTGGTACCAATCCGGGCGAGTCGCTGCTAAACTCTACCACCTAGTCAGATGTCACGGAAGACAGATGGTCTATTCTACAAAGAAGCCCGTACCAACACGGGGAAAATACACACTAAACATGATGGAACTAAAAACAGCACTATATTTAATGTAAATAACAGAGACAACTCAAACTCCGCGCCAAGATGGAAAACAGTTGTACCAATCTAGCAACAACAAAATAAAAACAAAATTTCGAATTTGGAACTATAAATAATAAAATGCTGAAACTTTTTTGACACAATGTATAAATTAAAGTACTATCGTCGTCGAGTATCGAACTCTTCTACCTTTGGTCTCTCCGCGTAGTTATAACAGTAAGAGAGTAAATTTGTAACAAAACGAAGCTAGCTCGTTAGCTAGTTCGCTATGTGACAGTTAAGACTCGACCATATTGTTTAACCGATAGCGTCGCCTTTGGCGGAGCGGTACGTATTTCCCATGGTTTTCATTATCTGTGGCTGCTTTTCTCTATACGCTTTTTGCTTGATAAGTGAGCGAAAGACAAATAGGTACCTAATAATGTATGAGATCGTGTTTACTGCAGACACAATTATTAAATAATAATAACATAGTGCGTTACATCCAGAGTTTATGAAATTGAAACCTGTGACTTCTCAAAACGTATCAACACCGTTTCCTTACATATTTTGATGTGCTGCGTTGATTTGGTTAATGTGTTCATTCTTTTTTGTTGGAGAAAACTTTCAAGGACCACATTTATGTATTGCAAAAAAAATCAAACTCCGAGGATATCAAAGGATAATTGATTGCTCCCCATTGATTTGTATATGTTTACACATAACTTTTTACAAATTAGTTTGATTTAATGACTTTTTTTAGATACCCAGTATGTATTTTCTCGGAGTTGGTTCGGGTTCTCCATGTAGAATAGATTATGTGCTTCCTCGCCAGGCACCTCGTGAAAAGGTAAACATTAGTTATACGGGTCATTACCGACAGGACCACTACTGGTAGTGTTGTAATGTAGTACTCCTACAAAAATACATTCAAAACCTTATTTTTTTTATTCAAAACTTCTTAGGTATATAACGAGAACGTAGATATTAAGGTTATTATAAGTATTTTGTTCGTTGGTAATTTTTTTTGGTAAAGTTTTTATTACTAAGTTATTTAAAATATTAAGTGAAGTAGTAGTTGCTAAAAAGTTATTATGTATTTTAACAAACGTTTAAAGAACATCTTCACTGAAATAAGCACTGATTCGGAAGGCTAAGTGTAGGTAGCCTACGTGGAAGAAACTGGCCTGTGACATCGTACACTCTACCTACCTAGTTGCTGTTTTTAAAATATATTGAAATACGAATGAATTATCAGAAGTTTATATTTGTTTGTTCGTTCGTTTTAAGTTTGCTTTGGTTTAGGTTATTGGCCAAATTTAATTTTAGCACCTTCTTGACAACCTGGTGCCAGTCATGAGTAAAAATCAACCTGGGTTAAAGTCGTCAGTGTCTGAAAACTTACAGACACAGAATTTTTCACTTGAGGTCTGTGTCACCAGAACTGTCAACTCTATACTTACTCTCAAATACTTCCGGTTCGAAGGGTAAGGCAGCCGGTAAACTTACTTTTGCGCGAGGTTTAACATCCCGGCCTCAGGTTTGCAACGAAGCATTACCACCTTTGGTGTCTCTAGGAAGCGTGAATTTTCTTACTATCACGAAATCCATCTGCTTATTTGCCTCCCATTATCATGAAAAAAATCTAGTTGTTATTGGTAGCGACCGCACATGAACAAGATGCTACCTAGTTTGAAACAAAAGTGTTTGACACATCAAACATAAATAATTAAACAACAGTAATTGTGTTAATTCATCAGCAGCCATCGCCATACACAAATCATAATTAAAATAAATTAAAACATCACTTTATTTATCATTTGTTCGCGATTCAGAATTATTGCTGTTTACTAAATCCGAAATAACCGAATGCCGCCTAATGAGTTCAAAATTCAAGCGGGCGTTGGCCTGCCACTCGACAGTCGACCTTATTGTGTGGTGCATAAGGTCTACGTGTCAATAATATCGAACGACTAAAGTCAAAGAGCACAGATAGAGATAAAACGTGAGTGAGGTTCTCCTCGGCAGTGATACGAGCCGCTGTGGACTGTGCACCAGCTTTAAAGAATTATTCTTGAATATTTTCACGGAGTGTGCACCTTGTTTCCAGTGGATAAGTTTCAAATTTGTGTGAATTCCACATATTTTTTAGATATTTGACGCAAACGTACGTAGGTATGTCGCAAAATCGTAATGAGAATGAGATGGGCACACAGTCTTATGTCTCACCCGTTTTCTGTGGCTGAAGTGTTTCTCCGCATACAATAACAAGAGGTAGAAGTGACGTCCTCTAACATGCTGCATATGTTAACACTGCATTGCATCCTAGTGTCACATGTTGAGGTCCAAGAGCTCATGACCTGTTGTGAGTTGCAATTGTTTTATGTGATAAGATAACGAACAAGCACACAGTTCTTCCGGTGGTAAGAGATGATGGTGGCTTGTAGACAACATAGATGTGGTAGGTGCATCGTCGTCCTGTGACCAGAATGCTAGAGCAATTGCATAAGTTTACCGGTTACTCTACCCTCCGGACCGGATCGGACTGTGACATTTTGGATAACAAACAAGCAAGTTTCTTCACGCCCAGTCCCCGAACGGGTAGGCAGATACACAACCAGGGCAATCACGACTAGCCGAAGACACAAAACTCCCACAATGTGATAGGTGGCAAGCCTATCGCCAACCGGGCACTTTTTCAATCCCGAGCAACATTTTTTTTATTAGAAAATTGAAAAAACCCAATTTCCTTATTGTTGCCCGACCCGGGATTCGCACCCAGGACCTCGTACAGTCAAGTCCAACAACTGAACCGCCAGACTACAGAGACAAACGTACAAAAAATAAAAATTGAGTGTGTACTTATGTACACGCGTTAGAAGTTATACTTCTTCGGCGTAATAAGATAAAAATATTTTTAAAAATTTTATCTTTTGCCTTATTTTACATTTGTAGACAAAATGACACTAACCATAGAAAAAAGGTATTTAATACATTAAAAGTTTTATTATAATGCATTATTTAGTTAAATAAAGTTTATTTAATAAAAACTAAAATGTTATCTATAGCTAACTTCATCATGTCGGTTTTTCGTGACGGTGTGCGCGCGCATCGTAAAAATTTACCCTCATCATTTTTTCCTAACGCGCCAAAAGAAGTATAACTTTAATAAAATAAAACATACAGTCGAATAAGGAACCTTTTTTGGAGTGCCTTAAAAAAGGAATCCATTGATATAGCATTTTCTAAGATTTGTTTTTAGCTATATTTTTGCCTGTCAATTTGTGTATTACATAAAAGAGTGTACTGAACCGACAGTTCTGTCTGTGTACCGTTACAAGTGGCTCGCCTCTCTGTGGCTCTACCAAAACGGAAATTGTTGTGTTTATTCATGATTAATAATTTATTAACGGTCTTATTGATAGCGATTAAGAGATAAATCCGATTTTGATAAGTAAATGTATATTTGCGGGCATTGCTATAATGTAGACTGGAGTGACGGAAAATACGAACAGCTCTAGCCCCCTTTTGCAGCTTTTATTGCCTCGTGATGACCTCCCCCCCCACCTTCAAATGAAAACTTTTTTTTTCCATTCTTCAGTTGGTTACGAACACCGTGATTAAGTTTACATGGTCAACCTGCAGCTATGATATGAAGTAGAGTTGCGATTCCACCAGACTACCGTTTAGTGCCCTGGATCTATAAGGTAGCATAGCCGTTTAAATAACAGAGGCTCTCTTACTGAACCTTGAAATAAAAAAAAATATTTTACTTTGATATCTTTTTCAAATTTGTTCAAGTTATAAAATCCAAGATAGAGAGAGACACAGCCGAACGGGGCCACCCCTCGCAGGCCGCCACCGTGGCCCCCCGGGCGTGACCTTTTTGGTCCTAGATTAAATACGCCCCCGTCCTACTGTTCAAATTGAAACACCAGCAATGGTGAGCACAGTCACTGTGGTGGCAGGAATTGATATGAAATAGGTTTTCACCAGCTATATTGTGGAACCTTTTGCTTATAACGTTGGGTACTTATTTATTTTCCTTCACTAGTTGCACGGCTACGTATACCGTGATATCAATGTTATTTTAGCTCTGTGGTCTAGCGGTTCAGGTGTTGACTGCATGAGGTCCGGGGTTCGAATCCCGGGTCGGACAACGAAAAGAAAATTTGGTTTTTCCTATTTTCTAATAAAAAAAATGTTGCTGGTGATTGGATATGTGCCCGGTAGGCGCTAGGCTTGCCACCTCTCACATTGTGGGACTTAGTGTCTTCGGCTAGTCGTGGGTGTCCTGGTTGTGCCTCTGTCTACCTCTTCGGGGATATGGGCGTAAAGATACATTTTTTTTATATTTATAAACACTGTTTAACTGTTTTTTTCTTTGTTTAAATATATTAGTATTTGGAAGTTTATCAAGCGGCGACGATGGAAACATTAGACATAAGAAGAATTTATTTTCTTTTACACAACGGTGAGATCTCCATCACACACACAGTTCACAAAGTGCAGGCACGACAGGGTAGCGGAATACCTGTGAGACCGCCACCCTACACTTCCTAGCTAGTCGGTTAAGCAGGTGCAAATTGTATGCGTAGGTTTATTTACGAAACGTACACCTGTCTCCATAGATTTCTACTCGAATGGCTACGGACTTGTAAAGTTGTGGTGGTCTTGGGAGATAGAAAAGGTCAGCAGAAGCATCTGTAACATGCGCAAATTTACAAATGACATGACGGAGCTCAGATTTGATTCCTGACAGGGACACATTTCGTTGTTACAAAAATAGTTATCTATGTTTGTAGAGGTTGGTCTATGTTGAATTTATTTCGGTTCTTATATTATGTGCACTCCTTTGTATAAAATTTGATGATTAACATTTGCAAAATACATATTATTAGAAAGTGTACATTTTTTAACGATATTGGTATTTATTTAAAATTAAATTTATTGTAAATATTTAAAACAAAAAGAGTACGACGAGTACGAGTACGTTTAAATTTTTTTAAAATGTCTTTCCAAAATAATCAAATTTATTAAAAAATCTTTGAAACATCAATCGCTTTTTTGGGTTCTGTAACCAAAGGGTAAAAGCGGAAACCCTATTACTAAGCCTCCGCTGTCTGTTTGTCTGCCTAGAGACAGACAGGCCGTGATAGCTAGAAAGCTGAAATTTCCACAAATGATGTATTTCCGTTGCTTGTTATAACAACAAACACTAAAAATTAAAAAAAAATATTAAGGGTGTATATAATATAATGAACATGTTTTTTTCGTATTTTTTTGCTCTATATAACGGTAACAGGTAGGCGCTTCAAATTTTCACAGAATATTTACTTTTATGTTACCTTTTAAAATAAATAATTAAATAACCATAAAGTAAATATCAAAGAGAGGCTCCCATACAACAAACGTTATATTGAAGCGATTAGCGCCTCAAAAAATGTTTTTTTAACTACCTAGTACATTTTTTGTTTCGCATTTTGGCTCTGCATTTTTATCCGTGTTGCATTTTTGTCCGGGCTCCTTTGCAGAATAGACCATCTGTCTTCCTGCCAGGCAGCTCGTATAAAAGCGAGCATAGGCTTACCGTCACTAAAACCGTGACATCCTACTAGGTGGTAGAGTTTCGCAGCGACTCGCCCGAATTGGTACCACCACCTTGCCTATTTCTGCCGCCATAACGTCCAATGCTTGCCGTTGATGTGTTCCGGTTCGGAGGGTAAGGTAGCCGGTAAAATTACTTTTGCTCGAGGACTAAAATCCCGGCCTCATTTTGACAACGCACCATTACCACCTTTGGTGTCCTACAGGTCTGTTGAAATGTTGCCACTTGGCACTATAACTCTGTCCTTATATATGTTATTCCATTTTGTTAGTGTTGAAGATGAGTTGATTTGTTATTAGACACGTAGCTCATTGTGATTTTGGGGTAAAAATTACGTACTTCTCCAAAATCTAATCTTGGTTTTCCACTGAATTCATTGAAATAAGTTCAGCTATTTTGAATTTTTGTGACATTGGAAGGTAAAAAAGCAGACGGATTTCCTGATAGCAAGAAATTCGCAGCGCCTAGAAACACCAAAGCTAGTAATTGTGCGCTGCCAACCTGAGGCCGGGATGTCAGGCCTCGAGAAAAAGTACCTACGGCTACCTTATCCTCCTAACCGGAACTCGTCCAAAGTAAGCACTGACATTATGGCGACAGGTATAAGCAAGGCGGTGGTACCAATTCTGCAAAGAAGCCCGGACCTACACATGGGAAAAATAATATAAAGTGAAAAATATGTACTTACTTTAGTATTTCTATTTACATCTTTATAGTATCTGTTTAGTTTCTGTACTTCTACAGTTAACGGGAAACAATACTTCAAGCCGACCCATCGCTTGCAACTTTACAAAGAGCAGATTCGGCCTCACATGGAGTGCCGTTTTCAACTCTGGGCAGGGGCTCTCCAGTTCCAGCTCCTTTCTTACGACCGCACTCAAGGTAGAGAGTCTCGAATTGTCAATGGCCGGGCAGTTGCCAATCGGCTTAATTCTTTGGAGTTGCGTAGAGAATTTTGTTCACTGTGTGTTTTCTAGTGCTTTTATCCGGATAAAGTCTCTGAGGAGTTATTTGGTTTGATTCCTGCCTTGCCTTGTGTTTCACTTTCGAACATCGCGTCAGAGTTCGAGGTATCATGTCCATCACCTTGGCGGTCTACCGCTGTGCGATTCCAGACACATTTCTTACCTCGCGAAAAATCCTCGTGAAACAAGTTGCTATAGACGGTATTTTTCTAAACTAGTACAACATATGACTTCTAGTTACATCATAATACGTAATATTTAATAAATTAGATAATTCAAACTGCTAAAAATCAACTTAAACTTCCATAACATGTCTACTAAGTATTAAAAAAATATAGAGGGTTTGTATTAATTTCTTAAGGATTTCATTATTGTCTTAGCAAGCAATTTCTCAGACTATGACTTTGTGGCACCGGGACGGGGCCACTTCCGAAGTATGTATTTACTTTGAATAAAAGACCGTTATTTTAATCTGATCACAAATGTCGGTGAAATAGGTTAGAACACATTAAAATGTAGCATTCGAACATATAGCCTTCTCCTTTATTGAAATTGGTTAAATACGTAAGATGTTGCAACTTGGGACCAATCTTAAAATTAATTTCATACAGCACAGCACCTTTTATATTTACTTTCACTACTTACAACCTTACCATTTTTATATATGTAAATATATATATATGGCATTGTGATCAGAAAAAATAATTAAATCATGAAGCTATAGTCTCCTACTGGAGGTAACACTCCTAACGAAGACTTGATGTCATTGGCAAATATTGAGATTTGAAAAGGACATCAGGTCTTTGTGAAGAGTGTAATCTACATACATAACACAGAGGCATGAATTAAACTATACTAGACGCCTTGAAATATGACCTGACTAGCTACCACTCGCAGCTTACCAAATTATATTTTTTCATAAATTGCTGCCTATGTGTTACTCTAAGGTTTAAACTATATTACTGTTAAGTGTTATCTAAATCCGTTTTGTAGTTTTGACATAAAAGATTAACAAACATCCACCCATCTTTACAAACTTTAGCGTTTATAATATCAACAGGATAATCAATTCATCTAATTTTATTATGGTATAGACTCTTTTTTTTAAACTATTTCATGTTATTTTCTTATGATCATGGAATATTGATCGAAGCGTATAAAAAATACGTCAATAGTTACACCATCCAAACCATGCAATTTGGAACCATTCACTTCAGTAATTAATACATATATTCTTCTAATTCAATATAATATTTTCATCGACCACACATGTATGGTCGATGAATATTTTACACTCGCATAATTCTTCTTTTCTTAACTTTAACCAGCTATGCGCATTGAGTTAAAATGGATTTCGTACTGTCCCCCTTTGGAAAAGTCCTTTGTTGCTCGATTTTTTTCGAGTTGAAAAAAAGAGGAGGTTCTCAATTTAGCCGGTATAATTCTTTTTTATGTATGTACACTGATTTCGCCGAAATTTCAGAACCGATTTACGTATTTCTTTTTTTGTTTGATGCTTAATAGTTTCGAATTGGTCCCATAAAAATTTAAATCAGGTAGACTCATTTGTTTTTATTTTATGAACATTTTTTATCTACTTTCCTCTATCTCGGTGTCTATTTTTATTAAATTAAATCATATCAGCAATAAAATAAAAAGTATTAAATAAAAATAACTACGTTAGTAAAAACCGACTTAATACTTACTTACAATGTAGTTTTTAGTTTAAGGCTTGGCACCGACTTCAAACCTATCAGTAAATAGCATATTATATAAATAATAGATAGTATGTTATTAATATTTAATTTTTATTATTTTTTACTTTTTAGTTTTCGTTTTAGTTTTGAAGTCGGTTTTTACTAACGTAGTTATTTTTATTTGTGTCACTACTTTGGTGACGGAATCTGTACATACAATAAATCTGTAGAAGGGTCAATTCTGTATATTGAAAATATTGAAAAAATAAATAGCAGGGGGTGTTATTGGATCGATACCAAACACGAATATGTGATTAAAAAAATATGTCTGTCTGCCTGTATGTTCAGGCATCACGTGAAAACTAACGGTTCGATTTCGATGAAACTTGGTATAATATCTTATTATCCTGGGCATAAAATAGGATACTTTTTA
>NJDD01003032.1:196955-215445 GCA_002245505.1 Calephelis nemesis
AAATATGTGACTTTATCCATAATTGTGTTTATCCATACTCATTTACACAAGTTTCATGTAAACATGTCTCAGGAATAAAAAACTCTACACAGAATTTTATCCGCTATTTTAAAAATCTGTAGTGGATGGCTAGGTCATGAGAGGAGTACCTACACGAGTAAAATTTTAAGTTTCTAGCCCTAAGGGTTTGGGTTTATAATATAACACTTTCATCACTTCTTTTTCCCTTTTAGGAGTTAACTATTTGAAAATGCTGAAACATTTTTCTATTATTTTTACTCAGTTCACACGAAAAAAAACAAACAAAATAACCCTTTTAGCATTCCCTTGGGAGTTGAAAGTTAGAAAATAACTAGTTGGTAAATGCTTACGTCTTAATATGAATATGTGTGCGAAGTTTAAGATTCATAGCTCTACGCGTTCAGCTTGTGCGTTTATTTGAATTTTAAAAGTTCTATTCCCTATTTAGGGGTTGAATTGTAAAAACCGCTGAAATAAGTAAATAGTTATTTTTATGAATGCTTACGATGTAAGAGAAATCGCGCGAAATTTTGGGTTTTTAGCCCTTGTCCTCTTATTAATAAACAAAGATCAAAACACTTTAAGGTTCATATCAGTAAGAAGACTTGATTACACTGTGATACAGACTATAATATTAACTTAACTTTTACCTTAGTATTTGTTTTCTTAATAAAATATTAAGGGTTTGGCTTAGGTACCTTGATACACCAGTCTTTTACTCAGATAATTTACAGATTTACAACATATATATATATATATATATATATATACATAACATATTATATACACTTCTATACTTATACCTATACATATTTATGATATACTATCTACTAACCCAATATTTGGTAAGTGTGGAATAGATTTGCATAAAAAATTTACATCTTCCATTATAGATTTGTAAAAACAGTAGCTTATGTATGCTTGAGCTTGGGTCTGAAACTAGGTAGGTAGGTATATCAAATTGTATCAAAATCGGTCCAACGGTTTGGCTGTGAACGCAAGTGACTTTGAAATTTAGTATGGTTGTGTGTAATATTGGTATACATACTAATATACGTATTACACATCTCACTTTACAAGAAAAAATATAAACATCCAATAGCCAACTCGACTTCCACAGAAATTAGGTACCTAAGTATAACAAAGAAAATTAGGAGTTCTATTTTGTTGTTTATAAATAAAAAAAGACTTAAAAATATCAAGATTGTGATGATAATTCGCATTAGACATAAGTTTGCCAACTGACTCCTTCTGAATGTCTCTACCGATTTTTACCGATTAAGTTTTTATAAGTTCCAGGATGGTTTGGAAACAAAAAGGCTGTACGAAATTCTCCGGATGAGCTAGTAAGTGCTATAACGTTATACGTGTGTCATAACGTTATGAATTTATTATTTTTCTTGTCTATGCAATGAACATTAATAACTAAATGTTAATAGATATATAATTTAAATTTTATGGAATCTCAAACATATTTTAGGAGATCCCATACAGAAGCGGTGCCACGGCGAGAGACAACTTGCACCGAGTACATTTTAACAGACAACGTCATCTATCGCAGCAATATGAAAATATTTAGTATCGTAGGTACTTCAGTTGAATGGCGTCGATTACGAAGCACGTCGACGGCGACAGTGACTCACTCCTTACATTGTCACTCCATGTTAACAATCACTCTTATTATCGAGGCAGCAAAGGTCAATTTGTATGTGTATCTGTCCCCCGGTTTGAGAATTGTATGTGTCAACTCGAACACAGCGCTGCCACGGGGTCGGGAAATTCCACCGTTTATGTAGGTACGTGGATACAGTCAAGTTAGACATTTTTTTATTAAAATCACTCACTCGACTGCTTTTCCAAAGGTGGTTACATTTTGTTCAATAAGATGTGATAACCTTCTTCTATACATGAGTGTCTCTATAATGACAAACGTTCACACATCTAGTTATTAAATTCAAAGTTCTTTGTAGAGCTTAACATAAATATGAATTTTATGAAGATAATAATTGAACGCAGTAAAACTGCAAAAAACCGACCTCGATTTCAATAAGTAAATCATACACTTAAACAAAAGTTAAGTACTTTTTTCGATTTATATATGGGATTCCATCATCAGATCCAGACTTGGTAGAGATGGGGCCATCCCGAAGATACGCTCTTTTAGTTAAAAAATGAATACATCTGTTCAGAAATGACTCAGAAATCGATTGACATACCTACGTAAAAAATATTTAGGATTCGACCACAATCTGACCTCCTCTTGTTTGGAAGTTGCCGAAGATGTTACAGGTGCGTCGTTTTCCTGCGGCTCAGTGCCTAACAGCCCAGTGTGTGTACCGTCCACAAACTTCGGAACTGTCATTGTGGCGGCAGATATAGGTAGGTACTCGTGCAAATCGCTGCACAGAACTCGACCACTAGTGATGGTAATGACGAAAGATTCGATCGCCTGCGCTGAGGAATTCGACAAATACGGGACATTTCTTTTTTTATTACCACCGCCTTACCTATTCCTGCCGCTGCAACGTCAATACTCGCCATAGACGTGTTCCGGTTTGTTTGTTTGTTACCGGCTAACTTACCCACAAGGTAACCGGTAAACTTACTTTTAGGTACTGGAACCTAACATCCCGGCCTCAGGTTGACAATGTACAATTACCAACTTTGGTTTGTCAAGGTGGTGTGAATTTCTTACCATCAAAAAATCCGTCTGCTTGTTCGCCTTCCAATATCATAAAAAATTGAGTTTATCGGTATAGGTATTCATCTTAAGGAGAAGAAGATAGAGGACAGGACGTGGAGGCCGTTTAAGGAAAGTACGTCCTCGCTTAGTGTTAAGTTCGGGTTTATTTCACGTTGTACCTAATTTTTTTTTTTTGCAATAGATATAGAGTGCAATAGATTTAATTTGATGAAATGTAATACTAACTGTGTCCGTTGAAATAATTGCCCAATTACATTATAAGTGACCAAAGTCACTTGTAAAAGTAAAAGTTACAATGTACAAAGTAACAAAGTAGTATAAGTAAGTTACCCTTAAAATACCTACAGTCATATAAAACTACAGATTTCTTTTTCTTTTTTACTCAAATTCACGCCACGAATATTCTATGCTAAAAAAATATGCCAATAATGAACATTAGACTTCAAAGATGATGCTGGTGCGTTGTCAACTCGTCTATGAATGAAAATTTTGAGGCAAGAATGAAAAAAGTAAGTGGGTAGTTGTGTTGACTCGAGCAAGTTATCATCACCGACTCGTACTTACATAAGTACTTATATATAATTTTGTAAGTTTATTTATTTGTTCCTTTAAGTCAAAGGGCTGAGCCACTTTTTGCCCCGATGACTCAAACGGTTCTCACATGAGAGCTAAACTGTTCATTAAAATCCGTATTTTTTTTTTCCAGATTGAAGTACAGCTATCGTATATGAGACGGGGTATGACATCGGGCAGTTGTCGACACAAAACTATTAAAATCGATAAAGACCTAAATGGAAAATTATCCCCTATTTTTCTAGAGACACCAAAGGTGGCAATGATGCGGTGACAACCTAAGGAAGGGATGTTAGACCTCGAACAAAAACAAGTTTACCGGCTTATCCTCCGAACCGGAACACGTCAACGACAAGCACTGATGTTATGGCGGCAGGAAAAGGCAAGGCGGTGCTATCAATCCGGGTGAGTCGCTGCGAAATTCTACTACAAAGTCAGATGTCACGATCTTAGTCAGTAAGCCTATGCTCGCCTTTTATGAGCTGCCTGGCAGGAAAGCAGATGATCTATTCTGTAAAGGAGCCCGGACGAACACGGGGAAAACCAATATTAGGATATTAAAAGATGTAATGCAAAAAGAATTACCAAAATGAGAATATTGTGTAGATTATGCGCGGGCGGTCAACATTAACAAATACACCTACGCGTCGGATTCGAGAGAACTTCCTCCGTTTTTTCGTTGATTTAAAATATGTTAAATATACTTGAGTTCTTTATTTCACTTAGATATATACTCACAGTAGAAGAGGTACGTTCAGTTACATAATGCAATGTGGATAATGGAATCAGAATAAGAGTAATGTAAAATAAATTTAGATAAAAATGGTATTTAAATAGAAGTGAGACCTATTTTAAAAACTTGTCCGTAGTTGGATGGCAATGACCCGATCTACAACATTTTGCTAATTAATTCAATCCCGGGTATCGTGATTATGTCACTATTACGTCACTGAAATAGGGCTGCCACCCACTCGAAACAGTTTATCGCATTTCAATTAAAACTAATTGATAATTAAAAAATATCAATTAAACTAACTGATAATTTTATATAAAAAAAAACTTACTTACCTAAAGTAACTTAATTAATAATTGCACGTTTGACGGTCATTTTCGACGGCTCTTATAATGGGTATACCTACGCTTGCAAAATTTTAATAAAAAATATCTTTAACTAAATAACACTTTTTAACATTATTATTTGTGATTAACCTGAGAGTTATCTTGAAATTTTGACGTATAAGGTACAGGTATTTTTTTTATTCCTACCAACACTTTAGCAATATTTTAATAAAACATCTTCTATATAACATTAATTATACATAGACAATATAACCAAAAAATATTTTACTTTAAATGGAGGAAACCCTACAGTCTACACGTAAAACAGCTTAAAATATAATAAGTTTTGTAATGTATACATTTGTGAGGAACGTGGTAGTTGTGTTGGGTAGAACAAAGAAAACAGTTCCCACAAAACTCAAACTCAAAATCTTGATAAATATCTATTAAATACGATAAAAAACTTAATTTGTACAACAAGCAGTCTTGCAGGTTAATCCGACAGTCCGTTTGTTTGTATGTTGTATTTTCAAAATAAACCGCCGAACAATAATTGCTGATGGAAAATAAATAATTTAAAAGCAATAAAACTGCAAAAAACCGACTCTAATTTAATTGTCAACTCACATTTATAGAATACACACATATGAATTGAGAACTTCATCTTCTATGCGAGGCTCATTCCAAACAACTTCGAAGCAGGTGATGAGCTTGACTAGCTGCCGGACGAAACAAATGGAAGAGACCGCGAGGAAGTTCACTGGAACATGGATGTTTATTGCAATACTTATTTTGCAAAAATGTGTGTGCGTTGCCATGACAATCTCTGGTCATACACTCACCATTAACATATTTTGTGTCTCATGCAAAATTTACTTTGACAGCAAAAGATGAAATGGTTTAAACTTCTAAAGGGTGGTCAAATCACGGGTAAAGGCTACTCTACTCTTTTTATTAGTATGTATAATGCGAGTATGTACATGTGCAGATCTTTATTTATAATAACTTATATGTATAATAATTTGATATGTATGCAATATGTATATGTTTACTTACACTAAAACTGTACACATTGAAGATATTTAAAAAGGCGGTCATTGGTCAAGTGCGAGTTGGTTTCGCTTATTAATGGTTCCGTAGCAGCAATTGTCAATATAATTATGTATAAAAGTTATTTCAGTTTATTTATTTCATATTCACTATACAGCAGTTGCAGTTAACTTCAACTCTGCAAATTACGCAGATTCAGAATGTGAAAGACATTATATTAAAATGCTTATATTAAACGGTGGTGTTATTCTAATCTACACAGCGCCATCTCATGACGATTAAGTGCAACTATTTTATGTCCTACTGTTACAGTACCTATTAAAAAAAGAGTTTGTGTACTCATGTACGCTCATAAGACGTTATACTTCTTTGGCGTAACAATCCAAAAATACTTAAATATCATGCAACAATAATTAAAAATCATAGAATATAATTAAAAATAAAAAGGTTCGCAACTAACTTCAGGGTGTTGCTTTTGACTGTCACATTTATCTGTCGTTGTGCGCGCATCGTAAAAATTCACTCTTATCATTTTTCCCAATCGCGCCAAAAGAAGTATAACTTCAAAAATTCTAACTAGATCTCGATTAAACTAATTTCGTTAGAAGTTTACATGGTAATTTACATCATATTATGTATTTTTGAGTTTAATCGTTCTCTTATTTTAAAAGTTACAGGGAGGGGTGGGGGACGTTTTACCACTTTGGAAGTGTATCTCCCGAAAACTCTGAATAGTGTCGGGAATAGTTTGAATAGTTTGGAAAAGTCTGAATAGTTTGGAAAAAAATTTGGGAGAAACCTCAATATCGTTTTAGAAGACCTATACATAGATAGTTTCACTTTTTACAATATTATCATGTATTTTTATCTTCTTAATAGAATAACACCAAGTGCCGATGACGGGCAGTATACGCCTAAACAATAAGTTTTTTATAATAATTCATTTCGTCTTCTAGAACTAAACGTTAACCTGCTGCACTGCGACCTAAATCTGGAACCAAACAAGAATTGAATTTGAGGACACATTTGCGTACTATTGAGGCACAGTTCTGACTGCATAAAATGTTTTTCTGACTTCACTGTCACATTGTCATACAACATGTTAACAAGCATATTACACAACACCCTTCACCTTCTCGTCGTAAATAAAGCAGTAGTAAATCGCTTTTTGAAACTCCTCTTCTACACCCAACGGCCAATCAGTGGTAAGCCGATTAAAAATGCAACGAAATTGTAACTAAGAACTATTTGAACAGATATGGCTGCTATACTGTTTTAGTCAGTGTTTTCTCTTATCTTGGTTATTGTAACCGCTGAACCGTATTTCTCTGTAACTCATTTATACAATAATATATTGTCTCTAATTTAAACATATTATCTCAAACTGTAGAGCAACGAATTTTGAACAAATTAGGTAAATAAATAAATATGTTGTTAAATATAAAAAATAATTCTTTGTGGAGTCGGTTAAAATGGCGACTTTGGTACATTCAAGTTGAAATTGCAGTTTGACGTCTATATTGATTGGAGACTAACTAAAATACTGTTACTTTGGTGAAGGTGACCATCTTGGATGGTCGCCTTCACTAAATCATCACATAGATAAGAAATGCGCCATTTATATATATATTTTTACTTTAGATGATATACTATTTTGCCTTTCACTGGAAGAAAAAAGCAACTACTGTACTGTTTAGTTTCGAACTAGAAGGGTGTAGGGACTACGGACAGACGAAAAGCTATATCTTTATATACATACGAGTACTTGTATGGTACATACTCACAGCCTGACGTGCCATTCGTGACGAGAGCTATAAATTTAGAGTTTACAAATGTTCATGTGAGAAAAAAATCGAGTCCATTTTTCCTATGGCTGACTGCACAGCTTTCGGAGCAGGAGACTATTGAGGGCAACTCCTGAAAATACACTAACTCATAGCATTTACGCATATTTCACAAAAAGTGTTCCTAGCTGAAAGTTCACTTCCATGGTATTGGTCATTCAATTGGATCCGTAGTAGAGAAGTAGTGGGGGAGCTACGGCCGCGGCACTACGCCGGTACAGTCGCAATGTTAAATCATTGAGTCGGGTTTTGGATGTCAGCAAGAAAAAATAAATAAGCAATTATTATGAAATTTTACAACAGCTTTGACCGTTTATCAAAAACATAAAAAAAACCGCAACTGAATCATTTTCTTTGTTTGGAATTTGTAAATGTGTGTCCGTTTTCTCGTTTCAATTTTAATAGATCAGGTATCAGTTTCATTGCCGGTCTAACATAAATCGTATGTTAAGCTTATTTTTTAAAAAAAGAAAGAACGAAAGAAAATTATTTATTTGCGAAATATGTGTGTAAATGAGATGTTACAAAAGTATTTAAGTATATTAACATATTCTACCATATTTTTTGTGCAAATATTTTAATATTTATAAAAAAATGTTATTCAATTACACGTACTTTAAATTTGAGCCAATTATTTTTATTTATAAATGGTTTAATTATTTATTATCAAACATTGTATACCTAATTAAATTTAACCCTGTCTACCATAAACTACTTCCTAATATTACATTTTTTTATATACTACTGATTGATATATACTATATAATATATAAATAAGTAATATCAGTAGGTAGTATAATTAATGTAGTATATACTATACTACTATTTTATAGAATGACAGATTAAAGATTGATAAGAGATGATTCGATTTAAAAATTGTTGATTTGATCAAACTGATTGATTGAGAGGTAACCTGAAAGACCAAGGTTGACATCCAACGATTAGATCACACGGATATTATCCGAGGGTGGTGTCATGAGTCTCCGAAACCGGCGTGTTTGTATGAAAAAGCGTAATGTATGTAAAGGAAGCCAGACAGGTTTCTCAGGATCGTGAGGTCTGGCACTCGATATTCTCTTACTACCCTGTAAGGGACTTGGCTGAAGATATGTATGTATTATTAAAATATGTTATTTGTTAAACATTCACATGTGTTACGTAATTTCTTTTTGTTAATCCATAGATTACTTTTCGTTGAATCAATGTAATGATGTTGACTTCATGCAAACTTCAGTCATCTCCATAAGCTCTACGAGTAGATTATCCGTTAGTCATAGCAGTGACTGTGGTGAAGCTGACAGCACAGCCCAGCACTTAACCGTACCCCACCGTGCAGAAGTCTAAATTGTACAAAACTTAGAAATATAACAAAAACTTAAAAACAAAAACTTTTTATGTTGATTGTACTCTAGGTTTTTTTGTACTGATTAGTCATAATTAAAGCGTTACTGTGAGAGAGTACATTTGTCACTTGTAGCTTGCTTGTATCGAAACGTAGTTTTAGAGTAAATACCACAGTAGATATAAAACTCGTACTTATAGTTAATAATGATCTGTAATTACCAGTTGAAGTTGAAAACTATTTGAAGTTACCTAAAACTTTTAAGTAACTAGTTTATTTTAGTACTATATATGAAACATTACAATTGGCAGATATACACAACAAAGTGTATATTTGCCATTTTTAAATAGTAAAAATGTTTATTCTTATATACTCCTGAAATAATGAATGAATGAATTTTAACATAATGAATAAATGTCAGAATGAATGAGTACTAAACAAAATACATTTTATCAAAACGTGGATGTAGTACATCTCCAACTCTGGTGTGCAACGCATTGATACCGTCTCTGGTCGTCCATTTATTATTAGGAATTTGTCCACTTGTTTGCATTTCTAAACTGTAAAAAATTATGTTTGTGACACAAATGCCTGTTCCCTCGGGAGTCAAACCCGAGCTCGGCCAACACGAATTGCGAATAGGTATGAGGTTGTATGCCAGCTTTTTAGTTATTACGTGCTTATAATTTCTTAAATAAATATATACGTATCGAAAAATTTATATTTAGGAACCTTACAAAATATTTTAATAATAATAGTAGTATTTTAACATCACAAACTGTTTATGTAAATAAAATGTATTTTTTTTAAACTGAGACATAATTGAAGTGTTAAAAATAAATTATGTATGCAATAATTATCAAGTGCATTGAATGTTGAAAGTTAAAAAAATCATAAAAAAACAACTGAAATGTCAAGTACAACAATGAATTATAATGTTCAACTTTAAATCGGTATTTAAAATATAATTTAGTATGTAATGTCATCAGTTAGTTAGATACAATAATTAGGCAGTTAGAATAAAAAAAATGTTTAAAATGATTCAATGTAATTAATAAAATAATCTTTGACAAAATATATCCTTTTCCTATTAGGAAAGTGTATAATGCTTTTATAAAATGTTTCAATTTTAACATTCCCATAACGTTGGGTAATCTATAATTATAGACCTTTATGCACGTTACATAACAGTTTTTTTGCCATTTAAACATTAGATTTAGTAGTTGGTATCATAATTTTGTCCTTAAGAAATTTTCAAATCGGACCAGTAGTTCCTGAGATTAGCGCTTTCAAACAAACAAACTCTTCAGCTTTATTATATCAGTATAGAAGTATACGTACGTACTTTGTACGCTTAAAATCTTTGGAACTACTCAACCGATTTTGATGCGGTTTTTTTAATAGATAAAGTGTTTAAAGAGAAGGGTTTATACGTGTATTTTATACACGTGCGAAGCCGGGGTGGGCCGCTAGTACTAAATAAACTCCAGAGAGCGGAACACGCATCAGCTCTGCCGTAATCGTTTCGAAACCTTTCAGAAAGAGTGAGAGAGTTTTGCCCCAAGTTGAAAAGTGTAAAGTGTACGACTTCGGAGGAATGTGATGGCGAATTTTGCGTTGAATTGACAACAATAAGTATGTTAAAAATGGTCTACCTTTTAAAATTTAAATAAAGTAATAAAAAAGTATCTTCACGCCCATATCTCCGAAGAAGTAGGCAGAGGCACAACCAGGGCACCCACGACTAGCCGAAGACACTAAGACCCACATCGCCAACTGAGCACATATCCAATCCCGAGCAACGTTTTTTTTATTATTAGAGAATTGGGAAAATTTAATTACCTTTTTGTTGCCTGATCCGGAAATCAAACCCGAGACCACATGCAGTCAAGTTTGACAACTCAACCGATAGACCACAGAGGCGATTTAAATTATATGTTAATATACCAGTGACTTGATGTAATGCTCCTATAGCCACGATGTTCTAAACTTTACAGAAGTTCTTTCATTTATATTTAGGTGAGTATCACAGTAAAATACAGTAACGAAATTTCGTAATTTTACAAAATGACGAAATGTTGGAGTACGTAGTGTAGCAATTGAGAAATTCGTCTTCTCGTTTGTCTACCAATTGAAAAAAGTACTTCAGACGTAATGTCGCGAAAAGTCCTAAAACAATAAAGTTTTGAAAAGAAAATATTTTCCCCGTGTTGGTCCAGGTCCGATGAGTACAATAGACCATCTGCCTCTCTGCCAGCCAGCTCGCAAGAGCCGACCATATGTAAAATAGGTCAAAATCTACAAAACCACTGGTGGGTTGGGATTCTTATTATAATATTATTTATCTATTCCTACCAGCATCATGATTCTGGAGGGTAGGGTAGCTTATATACTTGCACAGTTAACCTAACATCCCGGCCATAGGACAGCGACACACCTATAACATCTATGGTGTCTATAGATCACTGTCACTCTCTTACCATCAGGACATTGTGTGCAGACTTGTTCGCTGAACTCTTACTATAAAAAGGAAAATTATAGGAGAATTTTAGGCATTGCAGCAAACTTGATATTTACTGAAGGCGCGGCGCGGCGCGACGACCCCACTCGGACAAATGTTACGCCAAAGATTCCTCCTGTTGCGGTACTGTCATATTGATATACGATTTCTCAATATGCCACTCTTTCTCTATCCAAACTGAGGTTAAAGTTATAATTTCAAATAATCTTAGATGAAAACTGTTATTGTGTTATTAAAAAAATAAACACTCGTTAAACACATGTCTTACAACACACTGTACAAAATTGGATTTTCAACCAAGCACTCAGATTCAATCAAATCTTAAGTGAATGTCAATTTTAGATTTTGTTTAGTTAATTTTTTCCCCATGTTGGTCCGGGCTCCGTTGCAGAATAGACCAGGCCAGGCAGCTCGTGAAAGGCGAGCACAAACTTACCGTAACATCTTACTAGGTGATCTTACTAGGTGCCGTTGATGTGTTCCGGTTTGGAGGGTAAGGTAGCCTCTAAACTTACTTTTGCTCGAGGCCTTACATCTCTGCCACAGGTTGGCAACGTACCATTACCACGTTTGGTGTCTCTAGGCGGCGAGAATTTCTTACCACCAGGAAATCCGTCTGCTTGTCTGCGTTCCATTTTCATAAAAAAATTTTTTTTCGTATTAAGGCGGGTATTAGTTTTAAATATTAAAAGTGAACATAAAAAAGAGTTTGATAGTGATATTGTTTATAAAAAGTTTTATCTTAATTGCTGCTAGATTTCAGCCTTAGTATTTCAACAATTTAGTATCTAATAAATGAACAAAGTGATATTACCTCATGTTTATGATATATTCTAACTAGCCGTTCCCGCGACTTCGTTCGCGATGGTCTGCTGTGGTTTATGTCAGTAAATCAACATTAATCGTAATGTTGGCAATACTTTCGCATTCTAATACTGGTATAGTAAGAATAATTGATTGAAGAGTCCAAAATTTTTTCACTAACTTAATCTTAAATGATGACCTGATAAAGTCTCCTTACATTAAGTATTGCAATGTCTGTAATCTCCTAACTACAAAACTGACTGGAAAAATTACGGGAGAAAGTGTAGCACTTCGCTACAAAATAAAAAATTAGTAATTGGGATCGGACAACGCGTTCATGAATTGTATTCCAATTTTAATTTTGACTTTTATACCTAATCCGTGGGAATCCCCTTAAGTAAAGTAAGTAAGTAAAGAGTATTAGTAAGTAGTAAGGGGGATAAAAAGTAGCCTACAGTCTTGTTCAGAGCACAGAGTACCTGCCTACCTGCCATATTTAGTTTCGATCGGTTTAATGCAGATTTGGTGACGAACGCGTTATTGGCATTGGTGTTAGCATCTGCCGTTTGTCAAGTTTAAGTTAACACCAAGTTACCAAATTAAGCTAAATAGGGCTTAAGTTGTTTAGAATTAGTCATAGGTCCTCATAGAAAGTCATGTCAGGGTCTTGAGTAAAGCAGTAACCTCCTTGTTCAAGCTTGATTAGTAAGATTTTGCAGCAACGAGGAAATAAATACACGATACACTAAGTTCTTCATTAATACTTCACTTCACTTAAACACTTTAACTTATTTAATATTGTACAAAACGCCAACAAAATCGAATAATTTTACTCAATGTGTCACCTATCACATTGTAAGACTTCGCGTCTTTAGCTTTTCATGGGTAGGTACCCTGGCGTAAAGCTGCTAGTAGTCCTATAAAGTAATTATCTTTACGCCTATAGCCCCAAAGAGGTAACCAGAGGTACAAACAGGTCTGTTAAACAAGTTACTGATAGTCACAGTACAATGTGACAAGTGGCAAACACATCGCCTACAGGACACTCATCCAATTCTTACAGCAAGCTGTATTCTTTAAAAGTATACTCAAGAGTTACTTGCTGCTTCTTTCAAATTGGACCATCCAAACACTATCCTTGCAAATTTAGTTGGGTACATAAAGCGATTAAGCATGTTTAAAAAGGTTTGGACAAATGCTACTCGGTATTTCGAAATCTTTACAATGACGTGTACATAGCATAATCAAAACAGTACATAAAAAGGTTGGTTCGTGTGGAGCAATATCATCAAGCTCCACACACGGCCTGCTTTCTCATATAGCAGTGTAAAGTGACACCAGACGTAGCGTCAGCTTTTCGTTGGCAATGAGTAGGTACGGTTCTCCAAACGATTTAACCTGATTTAAACTTGACTCGTATGGAATAGAAATTATATTAGCGTGCGTGGTTTTTAAATTATTTCAATTTGTCATAAGACTGCTGCTATGTAATATAAAGTGCAAATGATACGAAATGAGGCACCAAACCGTGTACCTCGCTCCTCCGAGGTACAAGGTGGGTCGCCCGCGCAGGCTCATCCTAGTCACGTTAGAAGGTATGTGATACCATCGTTACACAATGGAAAATATAGTGAAAGGATTATATATATCATTTTAAGTTATCCAGAATTATTTCACACTAAAATTTTTAATCTATTTTTTAATTAGTCAGCGTGTAAACTTTTCGCAGCGTCCAGTAGAGAGCGTTGGCAATTTCGGATGAGGATTACGTAATCTTCTATAAACATTCTTCTGCTATGCTACTGTTTATTAAGGAAGGCACTGCAACTTTGCCTGGTTCAGTTGATTGACGTTCTACATTTTATAAAAATGTAATCAAAATAAGTCACTGTGGGTAGTATAGTTCTATCCTGGTACCTACTGCTGAGTGGTTAAACCGTCACTGGTCTCCGATTGAGATGTATCTGTGACATTCAAAAGTTGTTAGCTTTGATTGTCCAAAGGGGACTAGGATTATGATTGAACTTACCAAACAAAGCTGCTGGTGTAAGAGTGCAGCACGTGGTGCGGCCGACAGATGAGGTCGAATATGTAGGTATAGGATGCGTCTGTGCTTAGTACCGTTTTCATAACATATCACAAGACAGAAGTGCACAGTACAGAGTTATTATATTGTATTACATTGTATTAAATATATAGGTACATATCGTATCTCCTAGTACCTTGCGAGGTGACCAAATGCCGCGATCCCTACAAACCTGTCTAGCTTCCTCCACATTTAATACACATTCCTTGCAATGACGTCTATTTTGGATTCTTGACACCACCCTCGGATAAGATTAGTTTTTTAAATGTATTATATGTTTATTTTAACATTCTTTCGTTTGCCTTTCATTTTGCTTTACCAACCCAATGGTGCATGCTCTTTCTTATTTCTATACAACAATTGCTTTCCATCCCAATCTTTCTCGGATTTGATTTTTGCGAATGCGGTCAGTGAGTATTACACCACAGATTTTCTGTAGCACTCTACAAATTATATGCCTATGTTTTTTTTATAATAAGATAACGAATAAGCACACGGCTCTTGTGATGGTAAGAGATAAGCTAGGCCTATAGACACCATTGTTTTTTTAGGTTACAAGGAGGCAACAAGCAGACGGATTTCCTGGTAAGAAATTCCCTTCGACTATAGACACCAAATGTGGTAATGGTGCGTTGTCAACCTGAGGCTAGGATGGTCAGACTCCTGCGTAAGTAAGTAAACCGGCTACCCAAGCAAACATATCCGAATCGAAATCGTTCAAACCGTTCAAAAGTTATTAGCACATACATGCGTACATACGTTTTTCGTCAGGGGTTAAAAACCCCTCATTTTGCGTCGAGGATTGAAACAACGTACTACGATTGTTTGGGGGCTACGATACTACAGACAAACATACATATCCACACAAACAAGTCAAATTTAAAAACACCTCTCTCCTAGGATGTGCTTTAAATAAACTGCAAAGATTACGAAACATACACAATAGCATAAGTTTATTACTACGGCCAATGGCCGTTTCATATTAAATTCATCAGGTCCTTGTCATCAAGTCACAGTCAAATCATTGTGAGTAAATCACAATCCAAGCTCGATGGTTTTATCAGTTGGCATTCCAGAGTTACTATCTATTCTATCTTCGAGCTCCATCATCAGACCAACGCAGTTGTACCAGTATTTGTTACTATTTTAACTATAAGGTTTCACGTAACTTTCTAGGTGTTTCGAATACACATAGAGAGTGTTATATAAATTCCGATGCTTGCAAATGAGCTGATGACCTTCAACGCCTGAACAGATCTCCATAAATGATAGATAAGAACCATCGCAATCACATCACTTCTAAAGAAAAATTATACCGTAACTTTTAAATTTTGATTCATTCGACACTTTCCAGTTCAATCATCAGATCCTTGACATCAAATCCTCATCATCAGAAAATATTAATAGATCTGGTTAAGGCCAATAGAGTGAGTCCAGTTTTCAAAAAAAAACCCGCAGAAGAGCCACAGACACACATTCACACACTCACACACATACACAAACACGAACATACACACAGACACGTCAAATTTAAAAAAATACATACGTACCGGATTGGCTAATATTTAGTTTCAGAGCTTAAATTTCACATGAGGTTTAAAGAAATCCTTATATTGTGCAGGTAGTTGGGAGAACTGATATTTTCCATACTTGGTACCATATCTGGCTGTTTGTTTAGCATCTGAAGAAACTCGTTAGGACCTACCTAACGCCATCGCACTGCACGGAAACATCGCAGCAAAAGTTTTACATCGCTTACAACTTTACAAAGCGCAAATTCTTCCTCACATGGAGTACTGTTCTCAACTCAGGGCAGGTACTCCCCAGTATCAGCTTCTTCCTTTTGACGTAGAGGAATGCTTGACGAGTTGTTTGGTTAGATTACACCTTTGGACATCGCCTCAGAGTTTAAAGTATCACGCCCATCATCTTCACGCGTGGCGATCTATAACTGTGCGATTCCGAAGACATTTCTTACCCCGCACAACACCTTTGTGGAATCAGTTACCGAGGGCGCTATTCCCAAACGAATATGACTTGGGAACCTTCAAGAAAAGATCGCACTCATTCCTTAAATCACGACGGTGATCACTTTCCATCAATAGACCCACTTGCTCGTTTGTCTCCTCTTACAATTAAAAAAAGTAGGTGGGACCCTATTGCATTTTTAAATTGATCTGTTCTTTAAAAGTTACTTGTGTCAACATTTCTACTTGAGGCAACATTTATTATTTATTTTAGGCGTATTCTCAAAGTGATTTTCTATTTCTATAGTTTTTTTTAATTAATGATGTCATTTGTGTAATATGGGTTTAAATAATTTATGCATGGTTTAGAGAAACATAATATTTTGTTTAGAATGTCGCCTAAAAGTAACGCTATTTTTAAATAGGTATTTTAATAAATTTATAAGAACAAATTGCAAGATAAAAACTAATTAGTGGAAAATTCAAAAGTGAGTTTTCGCGCCGAATCCGTTTGCCTCGCTGCCGTAACGTAACATTGGACAATTTTATCGATCTGCGTGCGCCCCATTGCTGCGGCGCAAAACAAGCTTCGCGATATCACGCGAACACGACATGGAATGGAACGCAACTTGTGAAGTCCTTTGTAACTAGTTGATTTACGAAACGTATTACAACACGGTAAGGGCGTCGTCGTTCGCCATGCAAGTGGCGCACTCTCGTGAGAGATGATAGTACAGATAAATCTCACGAAACGCAATGTAACGTCGATATCACACATATCGCATACATCGACCGTTTTCAATGTTGGTATTTTGAATCGTTTCATATGAAAACCGTAATCTACAACGTGCTAGCAAAAGTTTACATTTATGATGAAAGACATTATATTGTGAGGCACAGGGCCACAGATCTAGTGCGACCTCGCGGCCCTCTTTGCCGCAACGCAAATCGTTGAAATCAAAACTTTCACGCTACGGAGCGCTACGAAGTTTTACTGCTACGAACTTCCTGCTACGTAGCGAGTGCACTCCAAACTTTATTAGAAAAGCTTTTTGTCATATTTTGCTAACTGCTTCCACAGAAAGTTTTCTTTTTACATACTAATAAGTTATCAGCAATTGTAATACAATTATTTGAAGAAGCAACATGTTGCTCGGCTGTGACATGCATGTTGGGTAAGTTCTACATTTTAGGCGTATTTTCGCGTTTTTCGTATAGGTACTTTCTACAAGTTTATCTTGATTGACAATATGTAATCTAAAGCAATATCCATAATAAGAATAAACATAATTGAAATACGGCAATATTTAAAATTAAATAATGAAAGTTAAATAATTAAACGATATTATAAATATGGTTTTTTCATTTTAAAAATGAGGTTGTATTTATAGAAGGCACCTATAAAGCGGTACGGGTGTGTCATGTGGCATTGTGTTGGCTAGGCAGTATAGTTGGTTCAGTTTTGTTGTTCGTGGAAGCCAGTCGCAGGTGGGTGCTATGTCGGGCCGAGGCGGCCCGAGGCTGGCCCGACGGAGGCCGAACGGTTTTGACAAAGGAAAAACGCTTTAACCGACAGTGGAACGGCGCGCCACTCGCTCCAGTCAGCGCTCGGCCTCCGCACAGATACCTCGCGAGAGTGACGCCGTGCAGTGACAATTGACAGTTATCGTGATCGTGTCATGTATTCGTACTGGAACTATGGTGTATCCCAATGAAAATGTGGAGTGACTTTCAGGTGAGCTCCCTTCTACTTTATTTTATTCAACTATTGAGTGTTTTCGGAAATATTCACTTGGTTTCAACATACTTTTCCGTCATTCTTCATTCGATATTAATGTTACGTTGGGTAGAATTGAAAATGTTTGAGGATTACTTTATTTCATAATATAATATAAAATGATAAATTTATTACAATTTAGAACAAAATTTAAGTTTTGAACTTTTCGACAAAAGTTTAGTTATGTATTCATTTCTAAGTTAAAATAGTGGAATGTACTTTTTGGAATAGCTTTAAATGATAAAATTTAAGAAATGAAAATAGTTTTTGGAAACGTGTTTGTAGTTATGGTATTTATAAAGAAGAGATGCCGAAATTGATTGATGATACAATTTTAAGGATTACATAGTTTCTCTTAATTTTTTTTTGCTAGTCTTACTGTTGTAGAGCTTTTATTGGGCACTCGAGTTTTGAAAGTGTACATAACTGTGCTTTGTCCTTGTACTTCATATTTTTTCGCAAATGACATATAAAAATGATTTCACAAGTTGTTTATCTTATTGTTTTGTTTATGCGCGCGTTTTTCGAATCTGACATCTCGGCACATTTCCGGCGACCTGTCAAACGTCATGTGATAAATAGAAGGGCGCATTCTGTAGAGTTTTAAATCAAAGCGCTATTCGCCTCGAATCACGATAACTGCGATGGCCGAGGCGAACAAGAACTCGTCACAGAAATACGTAGATGGTGCCGTCTCGCTCTGTCCCGTAGGTCCGTCCCGCTCTGGCGACTGGTGTTTTTG
>NJDD01003032.1:217797-230436 GCA_002245505.1 Calephelis nemesis
GCGACTTGTTGCAGTCGCATGGCTCCGGTGCCGGCCCCGCACCCGCACGGCTGCCCAAACTCAGTGCAGTTACAAGTGCGCTGTTGCCGAGGTACACTCGAAAGTAATGTGTCTGAAGAACATTTTTAAATGTTGTAGGATCGGATTGTCAACTGTTATTTATTACAAAATAATTAAATATTTCATGGGAAAATATTGGAACGGTGGATTTTCTGCAAAATTTTCCCCTTTTAAAATTATGGACGACAATATATAATGTTTCCCTGTACAACTTCTGTCACCAACAAAATTCAATTAAATAAAAATTATGTAGGTACTTGCAATCATGTTCGAAATTGACTTTTAATCGTAAATATTTATTTTGAAAGAGACAAATAAAGAAAATGTAAAAAAACACCCATGACATAAGCGTATAATTTGCTTACTTTGGTGGTTAGATTCAATTTGTTTATTATTCCTTTTAAATTATCTTTAGACCTACCTACACTCACATTGGTTCTCCTTCAATATCAGTCTTCACGTCTAGTATACCAACCAGAAAGTTTGGTGGCTGTCGGTCATATACCTAATCTGTTTATTTATTAAAAACTTTTAAAATACCTACATCATTTTCTATCACAAACCTGTAAGAAAGAACTCCATATAAATATGGGAGGTGGGCGCGCGCGCGCGTGTGCTCCGTCCGCGATACCGAACATCTCGTTGCAACTTTTATTGTACATTACGTCGTTAAACAATCGACCACGTGTAGTAAAAGTGAGTAAACACACAAACAAATGAATGAATTAGCGGTAAGCGAACGTCACCGGCGAAGACACGCATAATAATATCGTTTATGCAAACGAACCTAATTATGTAAAACATTATGAATGTGCCGACGTGTTTTGACATAAACGTTTACAACCAATTATGTGCCTATTGTGTGGCTCGATGAACTTGAAAGACATTATACATTATATAGGGCATCGACACTAACGATTTATGAATGGCCGCAAACGGTAACACCTGTTCCAAAGAAATATGACGCGTACACAATGTCAGCTGTGTGTTTGTTTGAGTGCAACCGATTATATTTTTATTGGTTTCGTATTATATTACGCTGTTTGATTTCTTTTATTCAAGGCGTTTTACACTGTGACTTTTCAACGTCACTTTTGTATGGATAACAGTTGCTTAAGTTTAACCGAAGACATACCACTTTCCGAGATGATTGTTATGAGTTATTGCTTGGTGAACTCAAATCTAACTTGAGGTTTAAAGTAAATATTTTAAAAGAAATGTGCGATGTCAAGGCTTAAACATTTTATATTTTCAAATTCTTTAAGACATCTTCTCCTGAAAGATATTTTAGAATCAGATGTAGAGCACGGCGTGGGACGGTAGCGAGTTGGTTTCTACACCTATTTTCGTACATATGTGCGATAAAACTATACAAAACTGAATGAAATTAAGCCCTTTACTGTTTAATAAATACATATAAAATATAATTAAGTAGTAAGTAAAAATCTTAATATTTTTCTTCTTTAAAATCTTTATATATTTTAATCTAAATTGACACCAGTTCTATGTATATAAATTAAAACCCCGGACTAGTTGATCAAAGCCCAATGTAAGCTAATTATATGATACTCGTACCCATGCATGTATGTTAGTCAACGTCACTTAAACTTCTTAAAAAATAAAAATTACTTAAATAGGTACTTATACATATATTATAAAACACGCAGACTTGGAATTACACACATTTATGTTTATGAAATAAACGTCTGGACGAGCCGTAGGACTACAGTAACCCTTCGACCAACGAGACAGTTGAAACAGACTTAATCTTATCTAGTTTATTGTATGATACAAGAAGAACTTGAAAATATAATATGAATAAATATCTGCCCTTGACAATTATGATTCAGATTATAGCATTTAGAAGATATAACCTAAGTCAAAGTTTCTATAAATCAGTTGACACTGTATTATTACGAAATACGTATCGATAAGGTATCATTCATAATTCATAAAGATTTAATAAACGACACGTCATGCGTTTGTATTGCTCAATTACAAACTGTACGAACAGCTGATCGTAATCAGCTTCCGAAGGTTCCCTCGTAACGAGTGACGTATTAACAACGATATAGTGAGATGTATGTATAAAGATACAGGGCAGTCGCGACTAGAGATGGGCGGCGGGGAACGTTAGCGGCCGATATCGGTTCGAATCTACCACGTTTGTCCAGATCAATAAATAAATGATATTTCATTTAAAAGATCCTGCTTTGAATATTGACTTTGATGTTTTCGTTTATTTCGATCTAACACCATTTGACACAGCCTTAATGTCACTACAAATTTCATTATTGTGTATCATGGGTGCGTTTTACTTACATACATTATTTTTACTAATATTTTACTAATATTTAGTAGACACAAAGTCTCTTGACGTTTTAGTTGCATAAATTCCTATTAGCATTGAAGTATGTAGGTATACTTATATCGTTAATTCCATAAAATAACCTTAGCAAACATGTGTATGAGGACAAAACCACGAATATTTAAAAGTATGTAGATATTAATTCTTGGCAACAGGAAAATCGTTTGCTTTACGTTTACTTGAAAAATAAAAACAAAAAATACATCGTGCCAAATTTCCAACTCTATTCGCGACCCAATTACGTGTCTATAAAGCGATATAGGAGTCGTTGAACTTGAGTTTCGTATGCCGATATACCTATGTAAACAGTGCATCTGGGTAAACATCGGGTCGGCTGGGGGCGCTCAGACGCGGACGCGCCGCCGCCAATAATTTATGTAAATTCACGTCATCGTATAAGACTGATGTATTTTTATTGCCGGTTCTGTATTTTGACGGTCAAGTTCAATCCGGGGTGAAAGTTTAACAACTATAATAAGTTTTTGAGTCTTCTCTCCAAGGTGATTACGTCGACCTCCACCCATTAACTGGGACGACTGTGAGCTTCTTACATACAGCGAGCACGTCTTGCTAACGTTATTCATCTGACTTTTTTGATAGCCGTTTCGTTACATACAGTAATAAAAATTCGATTTGTAGGAGGTATACTTTCAATCATAAATGTTTTATTTTAGTACATGCTAGAAGAAAATAAGGATACAATTATTATTATTTGACATTAAGCGATATTGTGTTTGAGGATGAGATAATTCCATAACATATAATATATAGTATGCAACTTTGTATTTAGTTAAAATTTATAGAATTTCAAGACAACTACTGAAAACTTAGCCCAATAGGCAATAATAAAATTAGGATTATTAATTATTTATACATTTTATATAACTATCTGAACTGATAAACTTAGATACATTGTGCCTAATGTCACAATCCTTGAAGACCTGCCTATCTTCCTCCACCCATCACTATTTTCACAAAAATACAGTGTTTTGGAGACACAAGAAACCACCTCCTAATAAGACCCGAATAATTTGTTCGCGGAATGTCAACTTTAAATCTCCACCCATCTCTATCCACATCGCATAGTATATGATGTCAATACTTCATCAACGATTCATAAGACATGACCTAACCAACGGAACATGCCCTTTCTTATTTTGACACCAACACTTTCTTTCGTCCTCACTCTTTCTCATATTTCACTATTGCGATTGCGATCAGCGAGCAAACCACCATAGATTTTTCTCATTTCTTTCTCATCTCGATCGCATTTATCCTACTAATATAAGTTTTCGACAATCCCAACTTTCGCTTCCATTCCATTCCAAAAGTAAGGTTGGGATAAGCACAAATTCATGTAAAATGAGTCTAGTACCCTGACTCAAAACCTTTCTTTTTACAGTAGCTTACTTTCCCAGCGCTCCATTTACACTATTTGTGTGTGTCTTTCATCACAGCTAAAAGCACAACCAAGATATAAAATTTTAGTATAAAAAAAACTTCAGTTTGTATATGTGCATCCCATATCTAGATTGATTTAAATGTTGTCATCAAAAATGTTTTTCAATTTAAACCGAATTTAGGCGATCAATCGTTATAGCGCAGAACGTCTGCAGAGAGTGGCAGTGCGACGATCAGAAGGTATAGGTTATCTGCAGTGTAGATACTTGGAAGTAAAAGCAATTTTTTTGCAATAAACTTCAGCATCGTGGTTCAATACCACAGATCTACCACCCTTACCAAAATTACCACTGTATCATAAATACAGATTTAAGTATGCAGACCCTCAGTATTTCATTTTATTTATTTTCTTTTTCATTCAAATTCTTTCTCGCTGTCTAGGTACATCATGTTACCCATTTCCCTAATGTTGATGGTCAAAACTCACAATGATTTAGGGTTGTCTAGATTATTCAAGTCCTAAAGTTGTGTTTTGGTAGATTTTTTAAGACTAAGACATGTAAAAATGTATGGTGTGTGTGTTTACAGTTAGTAATCATTTTGTACTCAAAACTAATAAATAAAAATGACGGAATAATTCATTCGAGGTTGTAGCTAGGAAAACGCAAACTGACAGGATTTCCCTCAGCTTATCCTCCTCTGGTTGACATTGTGTTAGTGTTCATCATAGTACAAGAGACAAGGAGACGTAATAATTGTATCTGGTAGGGACAATCAAACAAATCTTGTGCTACTTTAGGGACTAAACAAATGTAAATATCTACGAAGACGTCGCGGTGAGACCGCGCCGATTGTATCGAATACTGTTAATTAAATTGTAAACAAACAAAGCGTTGAAATTAGTTTTACTACAGACGGCTAACGTAAAATCTTGTTTAGGTATAATTATGCGATAATAGCTTTATTAATTCCACTATAAATCTATTTGGTAGGTAGTTATTATTAATCATTTATGAATGAGTGTTGTTATTATTATGCGGCAACCGGTCAACGATATCGGAATGGGCTAAAACGTCATTTTATAATCATAAGCTCATAAATAAACAATGTGACGTGGTCGGGGACGGTCGGAAGTGCGAGCGTGGCAACAAGAAGGCACGTGCGCAGATGGCATGTAAACGTTTAATTATGTAACATTGTTTTGACATTCAACAAGAACGACACATTTAGCGCGGACATTAAGTGGATCAATGAACTTGGGCCGTTCGGTGTTACGCAACGATCGGCGTTTGAGTGAGATTAATGCACGCGGATTATGGCACGCGATACATTTCAATTTACGTTCCGTTTCATTCATGACTCGAGATATAATGATGACGTTCTCGTTCCGCCTATTTGTTTGCTTGTCGCCGACCGCCGTCACTCGTCAAGTGTCGATGGCGGTTGCACTTCGCATCTCAATCGTTATCGAGGGACTCTGCGAAAGTTTCGCGTGCCGTACAACATACGTGTGCACTGTACATCGCGGAGCGCAAGTGCTATCTAGCCCAGTGAGGAAAGAACCTTCAAGTTTGAGCATAAGACGGAGGGGTGAAGGGTGTACGTCTTCACCCATTGACGGTTGAAGCGAGCCGCGACACTTTCACTGCTCCGTTATTGCAGTTACTACGCGCCTACTGCAACGGAGCCGGGGGAACACCCCGATGCATTCACCCCTAGCCACCCTGCAGAGGGCACGGCAAATATAAGGGTGCGTGCCTTTGAAACGTAAGAACGCTACATCTTTGAACGCTCATTATCTATCTTCGTAAGAAACTTTTGTAAGAAAATCGCAGTGTGTGAAAAAACGTAGGTACGAATAATTAAACAAATACGAGTAGGTAGTAAAATGATGTAATACTATAGTATGTCCTAAGGTTAACGACCTGCACGAGTACAAACGTAAACACTAATAGAATTAAATTGTAAGAGGATAACGAGCGGTATGCTAATGGTGGACGATTACAACATGTGGGCTGTGGGCAATCAGTCTATCAGCGATCGCATCGGAGTCTAGACGGCCGGCTAACTGGGACAATGTCAACGGCGAGGGCTAGCCATTATTTGCGTAGTCGTGTGTCAAAGGAACGTCGAGCTCCCGAGTGACAAGTGATCGGAGATCGTGACGGAAGTTTGTAAACACCGACGGCCTTGCTCCCGGACGTGGAACACCCGCCCCGTTAGTCACGCACGAATTATATCGATAACTTGATTCTCTCAATGAATTTATGATTGATCATCTTCGCACTATCGAAATGATAGCATCGTTTGAGCGTGTCGAACGATTTATCGCTACATTGTACATAGTGTAGTAGGTACGGGACTAGAGAACACGTGCTTACATTGTTTGTTCAACGCAAAACGTCATCGATACAAAACATTTCTTCGTTTAAATTGTTCTAATAGTAATTTCCATTCACGGGTGTGTAGCATGTCGCAGGAGGTACTGGAAACGTGGCCTTTCTAAAACTGATATATCTATCTATATAAAAACTATACAACATTTGAATACCTTATATACTTACATATTACCTTATATACATATTATCGTTTGGTTCTTAATCACTGAGTCTCGTTACTTAAATCAAACTGTAATATATCTATGGGCCTATGTATGCTACCGATAGACTTTGAGAATTATGAGTGGTTAATATAGCTAACATTCAAGTTTGTTCTTAAGTTCTGATTGCACTTTCAGTGTCAGATACTTATCTTAATGTTTTATCTGCATATAAGTAACTAAACTCGTAAAACCGTCCCTTAGGCAAACACAAATTACAAAAATGGAGCAGATCATCATTGATCCCTTGCGAAGGTAAGCAAAGCGAGGTAGATGCAGTCAAAAATAGGTAGTCAGCTCCATATTTAGGTAACGAAGTCAATTATACGCTTGCGTTTCTTTACGAGTAGTTGCAAACTAAACACTCCAGAATTCACGGCCAATGCATTTAGAGGAAAGAGCGTTGATGTTTTTAATATAATAGACGATGTCCAATTTGTGTGTGGGGCTCCTTACTGTAATGTGGACTGTCAATCAGCAAACATATTGATCTGATAGGGACTGCTACAATATACAATCGCCGCGGTTTTAATTACCAGGTAGAGTTTGTTTAATTAGTATTTCTATAACACGGAGAAAATACTCCGCACTCCTATCGAGGCTGTCATAAATAACAAATATGTTGACATCTGGAATGGGTAAACATATGAGTGATGGCAATTTGTTAATATGCATACCTACTGCAAGCATTAGTTACATTAGCTACAAACAGATACCTGCTAGCTACAGAGATATTTTGACAGATGACCTATTCTTCTGTTGGAAGTACGCGAAGAGTGCGGTCGATCTCGATGTAAATGTTGATTGATGGGCGATTTGGTCGACATTGAACCCGTCCGCGGCGCAGTGCGGAGTGCGGACTAGACAGTATAATACATATCTACAGTGTAGGTACCTACCTACTTCCGCCCGTGACGTCGCGTGACGCGCAGCTGACGTACGCGAGCGTGTCAGAATTCTTTTTGTTTACACTATAAAATATATTCATTGTTATTGCACGCGGGGTCATCGCCTTATCTTTTATTATGGTTCTTATTAATGCTTGTTCTAATGTGATAGTCGCGTAATCGCTATTACGTATTCAATGTCGCTACCGACCGCCACAAATGGTACAATCTATGCTATAAATAGCATCATGTATTGTAATTCACAACTGAGTTTAACGACTCCGTAATGACAATTTATCTCATCAATCTTTTTACCTGTAAGTGTTGCGCCCTAGACATTATACCTACCTACCTACCTACTTGTTTGTGTTTTCGACCAAAGCCTTATTTTTTTTCTTTTAACTTATTCAGTTTACACCCGAGTTGCAACTTCATTTGTAATCTGACTTTTATTAATTTCAAAACTTTTGATTTAATTTTGTGAACATTCCAATTATTTAAAACGCTATTTTCCTCGATAAATATAAACGTAAAGTAGGTAGGTATATGTCCCTATTTAGGATAATGGTCCTAATAAAACAAAGTAGGTATAGGTGGGTATTTTTTGTATGACATTAAAATAATTAGTTTATAGGTACATAAATATTGACTTGTCGTTGATTGAAAATAAGAAGTTTTATTTTATTAGAACTTAAACAATAAAAAATCGTTTATTTCCTCAAAATGTCCATTTTTATTTTACGGAAGCCCCCGTTGGTTGGTTGATGGTTACAAAAAATATTTTTTACTTTCATATATTTTTTACAATTTTAGTAATTGTAATGTTCTTAAATAAAAGTAGGAGTAACAAAATAAATCAAATGTCACCATTGCTAACATTTTTGCAATTATTAAAAAATATTCCGCACATGATCGTAGGTAGGTATAGTACCGTTAACCATTCAGCCGCCGAGGCTCTCGGGACTAATCTTCTAAGTGCGCAGCCTTCAGGGGGCTGGGCGGTGGGGAGCCCCCCGGCGGGTGTTCATTAAAAATTCATTCTTATTTCGAAGCGCTGTAATAAGCCACAAAGGGGGCTGAAGGAAGTCTCACGTTTGTACTTTCTCATTACTTAGGATCAGGAATTATTTGTGCTACAAATAAGGTTAACTTATAATTATATTTACTAACAATGCCGCCATGTTGTATGATATACCTATTAAAAAAGTAAAAAACAACAAAATTAACAAATTTCGGGAAATAGCAACCAATCTATGTGATGTTTATAAACAACTGTAGGTAGGCTACAGTAAAAAAATAACAACATTGGTCTTTAATTTAATCAACCAATTATGAAATTAATTGTATTTCTAAAAATCGATCTGTTGTAACTAAAAAATAATCAGATATATGTTTAAATTATGTAAGGATAACCTGTAAGGATATATAAGGATGTCTATACTCTATAGGTCTATACTATACTACAGTACAGACCTATAGAGTATAGAAATATACAATCAGCAGAAAATTCTTTTGCATTCAAACACTATAAAATAATAAGTACCTAAGTATTTTTTTAGCCTAGTACTACTAGAAGAAAAGTTTCCCCAAAAATCTATCCGTAATTGGTTAATTATTGTGATGTAGCATGCGGGAGATCCGCCATGTTCCTCCCCAGTAAAATGCTCGCCTTCTTGCTCCAGCGTCCCTTGGCTTCTAGTACCGTTTGTTCTCGATTGCAACTCGAATTTATTTTGCTATTTTCGGTAATTAGTAGATATTCCCTTATAATAATAATGTGTAAAATATCATAAGAGTAAGATAACAAAAGGTACAAACACGCAATATTTTTATATTCGGAGTTTAAGAATGTAGGTAAACAACAAAATGTTATTGGGTATGTAAAAAGTAGTTTTCCAATTTTAAGTACCTATTTATTCCTAGTGATAAACTTAAAAAAAATCTAGGTCTCTCTTGTAGGTAACAAAGGTCCTCATTGCGGTAAGGACGAGTAACAACCATCTTCTGTTATGAAAAATAATGATACATTTAAATACATTTAGAAATAAGATCCTACCGCCTTCTTCAAAAACAACTGTTATTTACATTTATACATACTAAACATAGTAACTGTGTTAATGTTCCCAGCTGTTGTGATAAGCTGTAAATTTACCATTGTAGGTAAGCATTCAAGCAGCTGTAAGCTATATTTGAATCAGTCAGCTCATTACATGTTAAAAATTAATTACTTTTAGTATAATAATATATAGATAATGGTAACCGCTGGTAGTGGTTCCTCGGTATCGGAGCACCCCCGCACGCCAGCCCACCCTAATCCTCCCACTCGACGAGGTCGTGACGTCATTCCTTGGCTTTTTTGGCGATGAAAAAATGATTAGCTTTCTGTCCGTATCGTACTTACCTACGTGCTTTCATATATTATGTATAACGATAAGTGCTAATAATATAATTAATAAGACCCATGACATTGAGGGTCAAATTACTTGTATTATCGTTATTATTTATTACTAGATGCTGTTTAAGGAAGAGAAATAAAAAGTTACGACCGTAACACTTTAAATTTTCTCTATACTTACTATTAATTAATATTATTTAAATAAGACAATATGCCTACATCGTTTTGTGATTTGAGTACATATAGTTTAAAATAGCTGAATTGTCCGGATATGGACCTTCCGCCTTGCCTATTCCTGCCACCATATAGACAGTGTCATGTACCAGTTCGAAGGGTAGCAGGTAGATTGCCACATTAGACCTAACGCACCGGCCACAAGACCGCGTCGCACATTTAACATCTATGGTATTTATAGGCCACGGTATCTCTTACCATCAGGTGAGCCGTATGCTTGCTTACTTTCTAATACCTACATATCATAAACAAATACTGTTCCAATTTGGAGATTATTATTCTTTAATCGCTTTTATAGAAAAAATATGTGGATGGATGTATGTACCCGGGGAGACCAAGGCTGACATTTAACGATCAGATCAATCGAATATTATCCGAGCGTGGTGTCAAGAGTCTCCGAAACCGGCGTGTTTGTATGAAAAGGGTAATGAATGTGAAGGAAGCAAGACAGGTTTGTCACTGAGGTCTGGCACTCGATACTCTCTGCCTACCCCGTAAGGGACTTGGCGTGAAGATATGTGTGTATGTATGTATGTAGAAAAAATATTCAATGAAAAGGGTAGTAAGTGAGAGTAAGTTAAATCTGTGCAGTAGGTATTGTTAGAAAAATATAATTCGTAACATCATAAAACAATGGTCTCACGAAGTAAGCGCCGCTGTGGCCGCGGCAGGCCCGTCAGCTCCCGTCGATACTTTCTCGTTACAAGTAAATACGTAACGTTTTGGTTTGTTCGCATGTTCCTCAAAAATCAGCTGATAAGCGCTCGTTTCCCTTCCGATTACATGAGTAATTTGAAAATGGCTGGGGGCGGCCGCAAATACTCCGTGAACTCTTCGAGGGATACGAAGGTTCAATATCGATATTGTTGTCAGAAAATTACAATCTCATCAAAACATGTTTATGTAGCATGTTGCTAAGACGAGACCATATGTCTCGCACTGTAAGAAAATATAAGATGAAGCGTAGAACAAAGCTTCTCACTGTAAATGCCCGAACTCTTCAAGCTCTAACTTCACAAACAAAACTTCTGGCTTAACAGTTTCGCCCCTATGAGCGCTGTGGTACAACACTATCATAGAAAAGCACTGATCAGAGCACACAGTTTTTTTAACTCGGGCCCATGTGACGGTAACAAAACGAAAAAACGACACAAAAATCTTGTAATAAAATATTTGCCTATTTATTTTTGTTGGTTAGTAGTAGCAGGCTGGAATTTATCGATATAACACGTTGCAGCCCGACTCTACCTAACTTTGAACATCATGTACCATTTGCTCACGTAAACCATGCCCTATTTTACTGAATGAATACGGTTGTGAAATAATTACGCAAAGTTGTGTTGGATTCAAGTAGCTTCAGAACTTGCGTATTTTAATTAATATTCGTATATATCCTTGCCAGTTGCCACACTGAGCGCGAAAGTGAGTTTAGTTCCACTTTCATAGCGTAACTTATTAATCGATAGGTACATCTGGATACTGAACCTGGTGGCATCAATATCTAACATTATAATATTATATAATTATTCATATATACACACATTTCGATTTTCGATATTATTTATGCATCAGCGGGATAGCACGGTTTTTCACAAAACGTATTTTAAATAAAATGTTGAACTGTTTCCATGAGTGCGCCCTCTTTGTCCCTCACAAGAGGGACTTAAGATGGTGTAATTACTAATTACGAAGGCACATTATTGGCTGAAAAGCTGTTTTGTCGAATGTAATGTACCACCATAAGGAACAGTCCACATACGCTCGCCAGCTGGAGGTGCATGCTGCTCACCGTTTGTATTGGCTAAGAGAACGTGCCGCTTGGGGCCGCCAGGTATCGGTCCGGTAGTCGTGTTGCAACCGTGTAGCAAGTTATCTGGTACGGAGAACGGGTGTCGCCGCCGTCACGTCGCCGCTCCGCCGCCGCACCGTGTGTTGCGCGCGCGCGCGTGTGTGGGTGACGTCAATGCGCCACTTTCACCATACTTTCGTCGCTGCTGGTGCGCTAAAAAACTAAGCGATTAGACGACTGGTACAACACATGCGATGCCACCACGAGCTCCCTCGCCCGAAACGATACGGAATTGTTTTCTAAAATGCTTTGCACAGAGCGTCAGTCAAACAGTATGGGACTGTCGTCGGAAATAGTTGATTTCGTTGATTTCTTTTATTTATTTATAAACATCAAGGCACACTTTAACTATTCGACAACAAAAGTGTTAACATTTTACAAACATTTTTAATTTAAAAGTTTTTACTATTTAGAATATTTGATGTACAAAATGATGACTTAAACTAGTTTACAGTCAAAGATTTTGACCAATCTGTGGACCAATTTTTGTAATTTTGATTACTAGTCGGCGCCGAACCAATAGAGCCCGAGCCCTACCGTCGCGATGCGGAATACGCACCGCACAAGATCCGCTCCCGAGTTTTTACACAAATTCTAATTTCCAAATCGCGTTATTTCGCAACAAAACATCGAACAAGTAAAATCCATTTGTTGCTATCCTGCGCCTGTCTAATTAAACTCTGTCATAGACTCTTCGAAGGCTCTATTACGAGTCGCCTCCAAACTTAGAGTAGGTAGGCACATTTGGTATTCCGCCGGAGAAGTTGGACGAGACAAAATGAGTTTTATCCGAGAGTGGTAAGGTTGAGTTTTGCGGGATGGGATTTAATTTTGTTCGTGTGACAA
>NJDD01003032.1:230463-246390 GCA_002245505.1 Calephelis nemesis
CCGCCGCAATCGATAGGCCTACAGCGGGTAGAGCGGGGTAGTGCGGGGCAGCGCGGGGCTGGTGGTCATTACTTATGCAAAGCAGTAGCGCCACTCGCGGCCTCGAGCCCCTGGCCCGTGCTCCTTACCATCAAGCCCACTACACTTCTTCGAACATATGCGTCAGATTATTGATTAATCCATACTAGAGACCTCTGTAAGCCAGATCTCGTCCCAATTTTCCTGGTCTATCTCAAAACTGCTTCACGAGGCGGTAAAATATCTTTACGGTCTGATGTCTCGTGGCAGACAGAAAGTCGAGTAAGTAACATAATCGCATTACATTTCCACAACTTGAATGTCACGTTCGCTAGCGACAAGAACAAGGACGAACTACCCTCTGCGAAATTACTGCCTGGAGTGCTTTCTATATGTATGAGTCCAGCTAGTTTTACTCACTCGTCGCCTCTGTGGGCTAGCGGTTCAGTTGTTGGACTTGACTGCCTGAGGTCTCGGGACCCCGGGTCGGGCATTTAAAAGAAAATTAGGTTTTTCCAATTTTCTAATAAAAAAAGTTGTTCGGGATTCCATATGTGCCCGGTTGGCGATAGGCTTGCCACCTATCACATTGTGAGAGTTAGTGTCTTCGGCTAGTCGTGGGTGCCTGGTTGTGCTTCTGTCTTCATTTTCGGGGATATGGGCGTGAAAATACTTTGTTTTCTTTTTTTTAAGTTTTACTCAGTGTCTCTAAAAATAAGTTACATTATTACCATGCCCATAAAACACAGTCACTTGATTTGACACTATACTATCTACACTAGTTCATACGGCTTTGTCCTTTTCAGTCTTTTAACTGTGTCTGTGATAACGACAAGGAGATCGAGCTCACACCATGGCGGAGACTATGATGATGAGCTTCTGTAATTTTTAATACAATTAGTGCCCAACTCCACTCTGAGATCCCAATAGAGGTCCTCATTTCTTATATACCCGGTAATGTATAAATATTTGCAATAATTGTCTAAGCACATTGTTTTGAAACCTTGGTATACATTGCACGATATTATGTCAGTTCTTTTAGTACTTGTATAACTAGTAAGGTAAACGTTTTGATAAAAAATACGAAAGAGTGGTGGTTTCACGTATTCTACTTGACAATAGGCAAATACAGTTTATTATTATTTGCAAGGGTCGAACCTTTTTGTACGCTCCCTGTTCCCTCGACGCATCACTTGGATCAGGAAGGGTCATGACGCTCGCTGAATCTCCTGCAACTTCCTTTGTGATTTCAAAGATATTGCTGACCCACAAGCATACAAGGGTTCAATAAATGCTTTAGTTAAAAGATAATGAATGCTGCCAGGTCAAATAATTTCAGACACAAACAAAAACAATATATGTATTTTTAAGTTAAAATGGCTTTAAACTGTCCGCTGCCAAAACCGCTATTAAGTCTAATTACTAGGTTTCTTAAACCTAACTTACGAGTATTAATTTTGTAAATCACCAATGCTAAGAAAACTAGGTAAGCTCAAAATTAGTGAATAGTTTATTTTGTTACAGTTTTGATACCAACAGCAAGGTTAATAATGTTATTTCATTATTGAGAAAACAATTGTTGTATAATTATTTTTGAAAAAATCTTGTGCTATTAATATTTTGTTTTAATGAATAAATAAAACATTAAAAGGTACAAAGAAAAAAAGTATTGTCATCCCATATCACCAAAGAAATAGACAGAGGCACAAACAAACCCACAACTAGCCAAATCACTAAGTCCCACAATATGAGTGGCAAGCCTATCACCAACCGTGCACATATCCAATCCCGAGCACCGTTACTTTTATTAGTAAATTGAAAATACAAGTTTCGGGGATCGAACCCGAGACCTCAAGAAGTCAAGTCCGACGCCGGACCGCCAGACCACAAAGGCGACACAAACAAACGACCCACTTTCTCACTATATCCGTTTGGAACATTAACTTCACCTGTTTGTGATATAACTTGTTATTATCAAAGCTTTAACGATGGACTTATTGCTGCCGAGCCACAATTAACTTCTGTCCCATAAACTTTTTCAGCGTCATGGTTATAAAAGGTAATTATTTCTACAACGACAAGTTTGTCGAACCCGGGACCTCATGCAGTCAAGTCCGACAACAGAACCGCTTGATCACAGAAGCGATATCCCAGGTCGGGCAACAAAAAGAAAATTGGGTTTAATCAATTTTCTAACAAAAAAGAAACTTTGCTTGGGATTGGATATTTACCCAGTTGGCGCTAGGCTTGCCACCTGTCACATTGTAGGACTTAGTATCTTCGGCTAGTCGTGGGTGCCCTGGTTGTGCCTCTGCCTACCTATTCGGGGATATGGGCGTGAACATTAGATAAAGTTTGTCACCTATATTCCTGTTCCCGAGTTGGTCCGAGGCTAGAGCTCATTAGTGGCGAGCTTAGATTAGATTTGTTTAGTCCGATGAGACCACTGGCGATAGACTGCTGTGCTGCAAATTGTATCCACCGCCTTGCCTCTTCCTATTGTCATAACCGACGTTTTTTTTTAATTAAAATTTATTAACTATTAGACAGAGCAAAAGGCAAACAAGAATAAAATAATGCAGATTATTATCTTCTCCTATCTTATGTAATATTTGCTAATAATAATAAAAACTTACATCCAAACTGCCAAACCAATATTCAGCTGCTTTAGCAGTAGGTACAATTTTCCTGCAGCTTACAACTCAAATAATTTTTTTTTTTTATAACTACATTATGATATGGTATGTGTTACGGTGCAGTAAAGACTATAATGCCACTTAAACTGTAGTGTACTTTAGTCTCTGCTTATTAAAATGACGGATAAAGTTGAGAATTTTAACAAGCTGTGTGTGAGTTTATACTGCTCTAAAAAGGGCAATGGCAATATCAGCAATGGACTGGTATATTGTATGGTATATACCATACCATACAGTAAACCAGTGCAAATTAAATTAAATTCATCAGCAAAGTACAGAACTGAAAGTCGGAGGTAAATTCATTGAGAAAAGTCACAAAAAGACTGGAGTCAAAGCGAGCTTGGAGTTTGTGCGTTCTGTAGCACTTTCAGTCGACGAGTTCCCTTCGAGAAGAGGATAACTTATGTATGAAATTATTTTTCTTTCGTCTCTGTCTTAATCCTTTCGTAAATAATCGCACACAATAATATACAACTATTACTGTTTTACTTTAGGAATAACAATATTTTACTGTTATACGTAAATATTTTTTTTATTTATGATTTGAAGTAAATAAAGTGAAGAAGAACTCGAACATGCAAACTATCAGACCCTTAAATTCACTCTCTCTTCAAAAACCTTATTAAATAAAACTTGTGCATTTATACTTACAAAATAATACGTTTACTTTACGATTTCTAGTTCATAAATGTGTGGAATCGAACCGGAACGTCTTTGTTCAGATTCGTTAATCGTGTGTGCTAACCACTTGACCAATGAGTTTCAATTTTAAGTTACAGTTTGATTTAATCCTAGCATCAATAGTCAAGTCTGACGGACCAGGCTATCTATAAAATGATTTTATTTATTAATAAATATAAAACATTTCTAGGCATCATGTTGGATTGGAAGCGCCGTCTCTTATCACAGCGACTTCTTATCAGTCTTCAAGGTGACGCTCCGACGTAACGCAGCTGATTGCTGCCTCGAAGATTGCTTACTCGCAATTACGAATAAACACCACTTATTACAATATCACATTGCAATGCACTGAATTATTATGGAATGGACATTTATTATTTTTATTTTAGTTTGGTATTGAGGCATGCAAGTAGAATATTCATATATTTATGAAAAAAGGATTTTGACGATACGCTTCGACTTCAATTAGTATTGTTAAACAATGGCATACACATCCTACCCCAGTTATACTCAAAAACAGGATGGATGGAAGAGTATGAGATTTTTCAGCAGGCTTATTAGGTGTATGGAAACTTACATATTCACAAATAACGTTAATTGCTTACCGTCATATTTTAAAATTGTGTAAAAATAGATGTAGATCTCCCATGTCAAACTGCGACAGCCGACATGATCAGTTGAGGTTCAGGAGTTCATTTGAATAACAAACCTGGCACACCGGGCGGTGGTTGAGTGGCGATAGTATACGAGAAAACGTATACTCCGCAAGGAACCGCGCAACACGGTGGGAAGAAAACAATACCTACTTGAAATGCATATAGGATCTACTTATAAAAATATGTTGCTTATTTCGCTATAATAACATAAACACGGGAAAAGTTGTTTCAAGTGCAGAAGGCGGAAAGCGCGGCAATTATGGTGTAGGAGCGAGACCACGTGCTCGGTTGACGTTAACAAAGTTTCCCGATGCGGAGAAAACTTTGTGACATGTGAGTGGTAGATACTCTTACAATATGTGCTGCCTCCACCTCCCGAGCCGCCGCATCCGCCGTGACTCAGCGGCGCCCTCGCACGACGTCGCCCCGTCTGCCCCCATGGAAAATTTATACCCACCCTCTCTCCAAGAATATTACTACCCGTCGCCCATAAAATAACCCTTATTGCTCTAAAATACGATCCATTTCGGTACGCTCGCCTCGGCAAGACAAAGGAGGACTAGCAATTTTGCCAAAAACAAACCCTAACTCCAGAGGGATATAGTTTGTAATTTATGAAGCGGGGTGACTCACGTGCTTCGAAACGCAACGATAACATTACCAAGTATGCAGGCTCGAAACCAACAAGAGTTTCTATTTTTTAATCAGCTATTATTAATTAAACTAATGAAATTATTTGTTTTCTATACTATATATACTACCTGGAACTATGTTTGTTAAAGTTACCAAATTTTCCAATAATATTGTACGTACGTCTAGGGCGTTAGCTGCGACACGTTACATGGTCTACATTATCCGCTAAACAATGTATACATTTACAGTCGTTCTCTCGATATTTCGCCCTTAATTCCGTGGAAGCTCGATGTTTCGTTTCTACAGAGCGTGTGCTCTCTCATCTCCTTAATTCGTCCTTCGCCGCAGCCCCCTATATTCACCCTCCCAGCTATGCCATAGGGAGGGTGCTCACTCTCTCGTCGAGCGGAATTGGCCCCCCTTATTTATGCCCGGCTCGTGGTGGTGGGCGGCGGGCGGGCGCCCGGGGCCCCTGTATCGACGTTCGTTCCCATCTATGTGCGGGTGAATTAAGAGCGAGTCGGCTTTCATTTTACTTTAGAGCTTCGGCAGCGGTGTGCTCGCCTTTCAGCCGGCCGGGCCATGTGTGCGTGCCCCGCTCTTACGAAACTCGACTCTATTCTCCGGCAAAAAGATTAAATTCTATGAATGCGCCCCGCTCGCCTTCAGCGTTTTATAACTTCAGAGGGCGATGAGGCGGTAGGGTTTTTGTGAGTAGAAAAGGACTTTTTTTGACGTACGTTTTTTATGTTTTATTCGTTTAGGGCTCCACAAGATAACGATATGACAACTCCGAAGGTAAAAAGTATATGAGGTAAAACGTGATTAAACTTTTGAAGAAATTGTAATGGTACAATGTTTTATTGTTATCGAACTTGTAAATTATTTGGAATACCTTCATGCACTTTTATACGTGGCTGGTCTGTGGTGGGGAAAGGAAAAACTGAGAATTGTACCTATTTAAAAAAAATAGATTAATTAGTGAAAATGACTGAAAGCACTGAACGATCATGGCTTATCAAAAAAAGACTTAGATTATTCCTGTCACACAATGTCCGATGGACATGTTGTATTCTGTTATGAAGGGTCGGATAGACAATCAATTTAATTATTTAAGAGGTATAAGATAAACAAGAGGGAAATGCATAATTAACTTTTATGGTGTCATTAGCAATTCTTAACAATCACCGTAGACATTTAGTTACACGTATTAGTTATGTGTATTACTCTCCTTCTTCTAGTTCTTTATAATGACAATGATGTATTTTTATAAACTTAAAGTTTTAATTTTGTTTAGCAAAGATAGTGATAAGAACATCATTTATACATACATTGTTTTAATGCAAAGCAAGCGGTGAATAGTATTTTGAAAAGTTTGCACTGAGACGGGAGTGGTGTGGGAGGCTAAGTGTACGCACAACGTCTTCAAGTGAAAGTGAAATTTAGCACAAGTTCGGAGAAATACAAGTCCGTGCCTCCTCCGCCCTTCGAGGGGTCTCGGGAGGCAAACGAGGCTTATAACAATTAACTTTATTTGCTTGCGCGTTTTCAATTTTATCTTAGAAGTCTTACAAACTTGGACTTTCCTATATTTTAATGCATTCTTGGTAAAAACTTAAAAAGTTTTAATATTGAAGGTCGTTTTTGAAGATGCTTTGCGACGGTTGAACGACCTGTGTTAAGGTGTCGTTTTTGGGCAGATTATTTAGTGCGGCGCGGGAGGTGGGGTCGGGGTGTAGCTGGCGGGGCGGCTGGGACTTGGGGTCGCCGGGCAACGCAACTGGGTCACTCCAGGCTGCCTCCGCCCACCAATTATGTACACGCTCGTTACCGGACACGCGTTTTTCAATCACATCCATATTTAATTGGGCACCGCAGCCGGAAAATATGTTCCTCTGTTTTATCGAGAGGTTTATTTGAAAAGCAACGTCACCGGTCAAAGGCAATCATTAAAATAGCATCCGATACACGCAGCTTATTCCTGTGCTATAAATACTTCGCCGCTTTGCCATTTCTGAATCCTTCGTCACCGAGTGCGTTCAGTATGTATTCACGTATTACTTCAACCCTTCTCTACACTTCTCTTCCATAGGAGAATGGGAAAAGGGTATTTTGGCATTGATCGCGTTTCGTTGTCATAAGTTGTAGCGCGAGTAGGTAGGTAAGTGGTGACGAATGGAAGTCATTCTCATACTCGAGGAAGAAAGGGGGTTTTAATAAGCCTAGTGATTTATAAAGCACTGCCAAGCAGTCGACATGATTACCGTTGTGATGTACATGTAACATTGAATTTGCTTAAAAATAGGTAAATAATAAATGAAATGCTGTAAGTCCTGTAAAGAATCTAATATAATAAGAACCACGTATCTTTGGATGTAGACACATGTGTTTTTAAAATATTTTTTAGAATAATAAAGATTTAATTAGTAATCGCTAAGAAAGTAGTTAGTGTGTCTTAGGAAGTGAGCCTAAACTTGTTGCATGGATGCACCGTAGGGGTGCGCGAAGGACGAAGGGCGCGGTAAGGCGCGGGAGGCGTCTTCATAGTGAATGGGCCGCGAGATGTGGCCGGCACCGTATGGAGATGCCGCCATTGATAGCCGTGACCTCGCCTTATCAAACGCACCCATGACTCCCGCACTGCCTTACACACCTACGGCTTTCAGTTCCTCGCTTCGGCCATTCGTCATTCGCGCTCTGTGCGGCTCGACGATGTTATCAGCAGTCTTTTGGCAGTTCTCGTGCGATACCTCTGTTATAATGACTTTCTTGCATTTATTTTGTTATCGCTGGTTGTTATGCCGCTTTTGTTAAGCGTATTTTGTCATACGCTTGTAACCCCGACATGGTAACATTACAAGACTTAACAGATTTTTAGGTCAGTCATTCGTTATTTCGGATTTGGATTGTGCGATGATCTCTTCAATATCTAAATATGAGAACTGTTTTTATTAAGAAATTTCAATTTTTCCCGTGTTTGAGACAAATTACTATTAATTATTGTATTAATGATTAAGTATCGATGGCGAATGTGTTGAAGGTTGATGGTATCGTGGAATATGTGTTTTGAAAAAAATATCACTTTTCTTGGTTTACTTCTTTTATTTGTGATTTGTTTTTGTTTTGTTGGTGTTTTTAGTCGTGAATTCTCTTTTTATATGTCTTACTAATAGTCTACTTCTGGTTACGTACATTTTTTTTTGTTTTGGTTTTTCGCTATTATTATTTTCACTATGTGAATCCTTATTTAAAAAAAAACACTTGCCGTATTACAAACAATATTAAAATATATATCAAGTCTTATGGGCACCGGCAAAATCGCACTTGAGATGTTGTTACAAATATGGCCGAGCAACTCTATTTTATTAATACTAAGTTTAGTTATTTGTCACATTTTGTTATCTGCGCAGTGTTGGACGACTAACAGTTTGTAGCTAGTTTGCATCCATCTCCTTTGCTTTTTATTTCTTTGTTTATATGTAAATATACTAGCTGAAAATCGATATCTGTAAATCAAGTTGGATCGAACTGCGCACGGTGTGCAAATTTGATTAAAATAGTTTTAGTGTTTTAGGGGGTATAAAACTAAGATCATTGGTCTTTCAATATTTTCATAGTCACCAAAATGTTGGATTAGTCTGGCAGGTGACCTGTGTACCGGGACGATACAAGAGACGTTAAAACTGAATCGTCTTCAATAAGTTTTTATTATTATTGTGTGTATGTATTATGAAGCTATAGTAATATTATGTTTAATCGTCCGAGTAAATCGCACTCGCTCAGCTTTGTAGAGTTTTGGACTGTAGGAGAGTAATTGAACCGTCTCATGGATATTTCAGATGGGGGTAGACTAACACCAGAGATAATCACTAATCCGGGTATATTCTTGTAACCCATAAGGTTTCATGATTCGGTGATAATAAATAATAAATAATAAATATCCCTGGACAAGTCACACAAATTGAATCTAACCCCAAAGTAAGCAAATTATATGCTTGTGATATGGGTGTTAGTCAACGATACTATTACATAGAAATACTTAAATAGATACCAGAATAAATTTAATAAACACCCAGACCCGGAAATGCAGACATCTAAATGTTCATCACAGAAATGCCTGCCCCCGTCGGGAATCGAACCCGAGCCTCGCGATTCGTTGATGCAGCTAGGCGAGTACGCTAGCCACTCGACCAACGAGGCGGTCATACATTAAAAATGTGTTCATTTGACAAATAAAGAATTCAGAGAAAGTGTTTTGATCGTTATTAAAGAAAATGGATGTGTGTCTATCACACGTACCTCACAATTAAATCGAGCGCATCTTCATTTTGGAAATGTCTTTTTCACCTTCGAATAGAAAATCTGTTTAAAATAGTTTAACTGTCGGGGAGATTTCAGTTCGGCGAGCACTGTAGACGTTGCCATTGTTAGCGAGAGATATCGCGTGCGAGAGATGTGACAGATGATTTCGTCTCGGGCGTGTTGCAAGTGCAACCTTGACATTGGGTATCGCCCTAGTGTCTCGGATCGATTGAATGGGAACAAAACCATCTCGGGCAAATAATAATAGTGTCGGGAGGATGAATGAACACATTAGCGGCGCGGGCGGCCGGCGGCGAGTCATTACGCGGCCCCCCATTAATCACGGCAACAATCGGCCGATATCTCGGTATTTACAAACGCGGGAGCACGTGTTCGACGATCGTAGTACGCAGAGTGTATTGACCCATTTAGATAGCTCGACCTTCGCGCGGCCATTGTGAGCGAAAAACATAAAAATAAGTTTATTGCGGCGTCGTTATGCGTACCGGCGAGCGCGGGCCATCCGTCACGCGCCGCGCCGCCCGACAGCTGATCGCTACGTGACATTTTTATTTTATTCGTTCTTCCGGGGATTCTCCGAGATACGTGCCAGTGACGTCATTATCTGCGTACGCCCTCGGACCCTGATTTATTGCGTGGAAAGTACGCGAACTTCGTCCGGACCCTGCCACTGACTTACGTGTTACTCGGCCTGACACTCGTGCTGCTGCTGCGAGTTACGTTTAAGTCCTTTCAATTGGCTTCGTCTCCACCAACTTTTCCTGTTGAGTCCACAATCCACATATTCAGTATATTTATTACTTGTTTCCGTCTCTGGGTAGGTAACTGTTGGTTTTATGATAAATTAAAAGAGTTATGTTGGATACATACGTGTACCCACCACTTGGTTTGTATAAGAAAGACACTTCGAATGTAACCGGCAACTCCTACAAGCATGATACATTTGCTGAAGTCTCCAATCATCACAGTTCTTAACTTGTTAATAACTTTTTATTTCTAGATTTTTATGATTGCTAATGAGCCAATCTGATTTTACAAATTAAAAAAAAAAACAATGTCAAGTAATCACTAAATAAATACATTAGAAATTATAAAAAATGTGGCTTACTCCGCAAGTAATTATGTAGATAATAACGTTTCGAGGGTTGAAATGATTTGACCGGCATTGTTTAAATACGAAAATGAAAATTGAAATGACAAAGTTGAGAAGGGCAGGCACTGCCGGTACTGCACCCTGTATGTGCACATCTTAGGTATTTCCAAAACAAGCGTTTTGTAGTCCATGACTTAAATCTGAATTTGGTGTTAAAATTAATCTACGCAAAGCAAAGTGTTAATTACACAAATGTCTGCCCCCGTCTGCAATCGAACCCAAGCCTCACGGTTGGTTGGTTGGTGGCATTAGGTGTGTTAGCGTACACAACCCTAGCCCTCGACCAACGAGGCGGTCGATATATTGATATTGTTTATTTAAATCTTATCCTACCATAACCACAAAGAACCTAGAGACCGATGTAAACAGGAGCGTTTAATAAATTTACCTACATAAGAAGCTTTGCGCACCATATTGACGATAGCAACGTAAAAGTTCCGTCTTTTCTTACAAAGGAACATGAAATTTCTTTTAATTTAAAATTCCTTTTGCTTACTTTTCTCACTTTGTCATAAAAAATAAATAACAATTTTCTTAACCCATTTTAAAAATAGTAATTAAGAGGTTGTATGTTTGACTCCTGTATTTTTTTATTTATTTTAGTTTATTTCTCCACAATTTTTGTTAACCGGTTGTAAAAGTTGGTTTTGTAAAGAACATAGGTACTTTCGATGTGATCCCATTGCCACCATGCTGTCGGATAATGGCTCCCAAGGAAATGTGAATCTATCTAATTATCTTCTATTTATGTTACTTAAACTATAGAGGTACTTAACGTTGAAATTGCACTTAGTTTTTAGCAGTTTCACTGCAACAAAATAATTGTGGTGTAACAAATCAAACAAAAATCTTAGAGTTTATTGATAAAACTTAACAATTCATTAAAAACAAGCATTAAATCTATCATATTTTGTTAAAAGACAATTTGTTAAATTAAAAATGGTACTCGTATCTTGAAAGGGTCTTGTCAGATCACCTCTGTGCGAAACGTTCCCCGCGACCGGTCGGCGGCGGCGACGCGGCGGTTCGGGGAAGCGATGCGTCACCCGCGCTCGCTGCACAAAAACTACAATTTTCCCTTTCATTGCATCGAGTGGCCGCAACAAGAAACACATCACAATAACACACGGCACCATCTCGCACGCGCCCGCACACTGTAAACAATGCGTTTTGGGAATTCCCTGCTTTTTATGCGAGAACACATTCCTGAGGGATTCCTTTTGTTTGCTCTCAAACGATTGTGGGTTTTCTATCTGTCACCTTGAAGTTATTTGACACATCTCTCGTGTCATCATAGCGCGTGACAGCTAAGTTGTCGACGTACCTATAGAGAAGTTGAAATTGTAATTCTCCAAATTTTAAATAGACATCGAACCAAACTCAATTCCGCCATCACACTTTTGTCATAGCTTAATATTATGTTTATTAGAGTAATTTAATGTAGCATACAAACAATCATCTTTTACCGAAAGAATTATCAGAAGACCGAACTGAAGACCAAAGACAAGTTTTCCGAGTAATTGCCTCAAATAAAATGAGTTCGTAAATGACAAAGAAATCGAGCAAAATACATAAAAAATATGAAGGAGAACATACTACCTCCTCCTTATTAGAAGGTGGTTGAAAACTTAAATGTACTTGTTAGCGATAAATTATACACAATAAAAATAAGTGCGTATATTAAAAGAAGTAAAAGTTTTATTAATGATACCACAAAAAGAAGCCTATCACCAATAAAATATAGATCTTCCAGTGAAACCGTTAAAGAAAACAAAAAGTGTTTTTTTTTGGCTAGCACTAGGGGCTAGGCAAGGCTTTAAGGCTAGACAAATTATCACCTTCAGTTTTTGATGTTAGCTATAGTAGAGTCCTCTAAATTTCAGTAACCGTATAAGTAAATTTTGATGAAAGTAAGTAGGTACATAAACAAACAAATATAACAATCACTAAATATAAATACCATAAAAAAGTGGTCCGGTGTTGACGTTGACAGCTTGAGGTTCTAGGTATGATACTCAGTCAGGCAACTCAAAAATGTATTTTTAAATTTTACCTGACAAAATCAATTTTTAATGCAACCAAGAATCGTTTCTATCACTTCAGCTTTTAAACGAAAAAATCCACATCAAAATGGGTCCATCTGTTCAAAAGTTCATTAATGACTTTTGTTCACAGACACACACACACAAACACTTCAAACTTATAATACCCCACTTTTTCCGTCACGGTTAATACAACCTCTCATTATCCATCGAGGGATAAGACAGCGCATCAAAATAATTGTTTAGGAACTATTATGACACAGAAAAACACTCATACAAGCCTAAACAAGTCAAACTCAAAACTTACTTTTGCTCGAGGCCTAACATCCTGACCTCAGGTTGGCAACGCACCATTACCATTTTTGGTGTCTCTAGGCGGCGTGAGTTTCTTACCATCAGGAAATCCGTCTGCTTGTTTGCCTTCCTATAACATAAAAAAAAAACTTAGAACACATATTACGTGAATAACTGCAGAGATTAAGAAACATACGTAATACAGTAACTTTTAAACTGCGATCCATCAGCTACCTTCCAGTTCATTCATCAGGTCCTCGTATTCAAATATGAACAGATTTAGTTAAGACGAATCGAATGAGACTGGATACGTGCCAATGTTTGCAACATGTCACATGTGGGAATCAGCATATATGACTAGCCGAAGGTGCTGATTATATGACTCACATTCGGGAACACAAACAAACAAACAAAATTGTTTTTAATATCTTGATGTTGTTTACCGTCGTAAAATTGACATAATATTTGACCTAAAATAGTATACCATAATAATACTTCCTTGTCCTGTTCAGTCCAGATACCAAATATGAGGACAGCAGGATACTGTCCGTAAACAGTAAGCCACCGAAGCGACCCCATCTGATCTAGCCCACAGTGGTAGATATTTTGCATAATATAAGCAACCGACAACTTCCCTGGGCTAAGAAAGAGCTTATGTAATAATGGTCCGTCGTTTAGCTATATTTCTGTTACAAACAGCAATTTACAAATTACGTCCCTTTAAATCGAATTAGATCTGCAGGAACAGTGCCCAATACTTCATCCACTCAGCCACACACCTAACGAAATTCAATAAATAAAATACATTAACATATGACTAATACTTTGCTAACCTCGCGGTTTTTACAACTTCACCGAACACCGATTTAAATACAGTTAGATATATACTTTAAAGAAGATAATTTGTATTAGTATATATAACAAAAGAGTAAGTACATTATAACATCCGTTGACGTGTTGTTGTGTAAGTAATTAGAAAAGATGAAAAAAAACGAACACGTTATATGAATTTATTCAATGTTAAATTGAAGAATTAGGAAAAATGTTCAAAATGTGTGCGCCGACGTAACAAACGGGACAGTGGAGGTATAAAAAGCTCTCGAGAAGCACGAAGCTGCGTCGGAGACCGAACAGGATGTGAGACTGGTTCGCGCACACACACACAGACACACACCGGCGCATGCGCACGGCACACAGAGGCGCGCGCGCGCGCGGCCTCGCCGCTCACCGCTCACGGAAATGTGCGTGCCTGCCTTCGCTGTTGTATCATACTTGCGAATACACCAAAACCGTCCGACTTACATTCGCTATGAGGAAACTACAGCCTTTCAATCTTGCGCATTTTACAACAATCCTGTCTTATTATTTTAAAATATTATTATTATTTAATCTTATTTGCGGAACATTGCTCAACAGAGTAGGTGTTCCTATTTTTGTCGGTTCGACATAAGTGTTAAATAAAGTATTGGGTACTATTTAAATGTATTAAAACTAAAGTACAAACTGATTCGAACTTTCGCTTTTTCGAAAAATTAGATACTAAAAATGTATTTGATAAGCCGCCAAATGTAAACGTATATAAATGTTTAATTAAACATCCTTGACAGGCAACATTTCTGACGGCTCGAGTCTACAAAGTAAATAGAAGTGGGCTAGGAACTGGCAAAACCGATTAAAAATATTTTACGAATATTTATATCCTTATCTCTATAATTCTGTTCCCACGAAGTGCTATAATTTATTCATATTGTGGAATGCTATTTCGCTCTTAAAACCTCCATAGCCACATAATATCATTAGAATTAGTATTTGTCAAAGAACTCAGGTGGAAATTATTATCATCTCGTATCTAAAAACCTTTGTCTCTTTAAAGAGACCTAGATTAAGCAATATTAAGAAAATAATTTGAAAAAGATAAAAGTCCCATTGTTTGTTCTCAATTTCTTAACAGCTTTATGTTCATCAGCTTTACGTTACGAACATAGGACATCAAGATTTTGGATCTTCTTTATTAGAGCATTCTTTTTAGTTTTCATCAAAATTTTGCTTATTCTTAATGTTATGTAAAGATAGCTCTAGCATTACTACGGTTACTACTTATGTTACTAAGATGACTGACATTTTTGTGTTACGTATTAACGCCCAAGCAACTGCAAGATTTCGATAAAATTATAACTATTATATTATGATTATTAGACAAAGTGAACTTTTTGTTTGTTACAATGAGTTCTATGGGCAATGGCCAACACTTGCAATATATCTATAAATTGTTAACTTAGTTTTTCCTGACTCTACTTTATTTCACTATTACGATATATTTTATGTATAGAAGCCGAAGAAGGTGTTTCAGATATAGATTTACTCAGAAAAAGGTGAATAACTGCTCCTACAGCTGTATCGGTTTACTCTGATCTCTAATCTTGCACCACCTGTAAACGAACGGACAGGTTTTACCCTTTGTGTGAATGAATTTCCGAAGCTCAGTCACGTGCTCTATTGTAGGAAGGAATTACAATCAACGACCGGTCACTCGTCACTCATCATTCAATGAATCTTATTTAATTTATTGCACTTCACTTCAATTCAAGTTTATGAATGAACAGACAGCAAAAAATATTATACTGCATTTTTTAGGTATTCATTCAAAATATATTTTTATTACAGACTAGCCAACCGGGCGAACTTCTTATCGCTTGACATAAATAGCTACTAACAATTTGTATGGAGAAAAATTAAAGTATTCTTTTCCCACTTTGCCAGCAATTTTCCCGATTTTTCTCTTCGAAATAACCTTCTCCTAACAATAACTAATACAACAAAAAGGAATTAACAAAATTGGCCCTTCTGTTGAGGCGTGATGCGATGACGACGGGAAATGCGGATTAATTTAATAAATTGTGTAGAAGATAGAATATTATTAGATTGAAAATAAATAGTGTTAAGAACTATTCAACTATCGTCAAACGATAAACTTAACATAGTCTATTCGGACAACCTGATAAATACATTATTTTTCAAAATGACTTGACAACCTATTCGCTACAAAGAATTTGCCAAAGGGCTTCTAGTTGTTTTGCACAAAAGCAAAGGTGCTTATAATATTGTACAATCATTTACATAGAAGCATAATTTCAACAAAAGTGCCTATAGTCACATTAAAGCTTCGATTCGTCCGCTATAATTTATAAAATTAACATCACTGAGAAGTTAAAAGTTGTGTTTTCTCTTATAATTTTGCTGTATGTAGCGAAATATACCCCACTGTATCTACCCTGCTTTATAGTCGGCTATAGTATAACGTTCGCCGGAGCGTAGGTAGCTGGCCTGTAGAGCTAGATAGAAGCGGACGGCCGCTACGCGATATTATTATAGCACAAGGCAGTGTGCGTCACCGTACATGCGCAGCACGCACACAGATGCAGAGCCCTCGC
>NJDD01003032.1:249637-335560 GCA_002245505.1 Calephelis nemesis
CGGCCGCGCCACGCCCTTCCCCGCGCCGCCGCCGCCCGACCGCGACTCGGGCTACGGCGACGAGGAGCGCTCCATCGACTGGGGCTCCGTGCTGAGCCTCTCGTCCCGGTCGGCGCTCGACCCCCCCGAGGACGCGTGGCCCGACGACTGGGGCTGGAGCGAGGACAGCTTCGTGCGGCTGCTGGTCCCGACGAGTTAGTGCGCGGCGCGCGGGCCGGATGCGCCCGCGCACTGAGCGCCTGTGATACGGGGACGGACCGCGCCAGTACCGCCAGCTGAGGGCGGGCGCGCGGCGCGGCGAGGGCCGCCCGCGCTCACATCTAGTCGGCGCCAGGCCGCCACGCAGTCACTAGTTAGTGTTATGTGATTCTAATGGGAAGGTGCTAGCTTCGGACGACACGCGGGACTTGGTCGCGAGCCCACTTATTTTTGATAGTTTTATTTCCTTTAAGTGAATTCGGACCGGAACGGAAGTGACGTTTAGCAAAAGACATTATCGACGTTCGTGAAGAAACTCGGGTGTTTGAAATTTTTGTTGAAATTATTGTGTAATTAATTAGATAAATACTATATTTATTACGTTGAGAGAGTGACGATGTAAAATTATTTCTGTCTTGATATTTTCTATGGAATGTATCCGGGGAGCCAGATCCGGGTGGGTTATGTTTAAGATGTCCCATTCGTGGAAGTGATCTCTCTTGTTGTATACCTCCCTGTGTCCCGACAGGTTCTGTTGTTTTATCTTTAGTTTAATGCCAATCCAAAAGAGCGCACCTCGCACGAATCGGAATCTGCTATTTACGTCAGAAAATGGGTGTGGACATGTGCCGAAAGTACGTGCGGTAGGGTCGTCGCTGGATGCGGACCGCGGATCACACAAACTCTTAACAAACTGTGATTAAATACATACGAAGTACTTAACGGCTCCACTGACATGGGGTCCGCATCCTCGGGCCCAGCGCGGCACTGAAAAATGGGTGTCAATTATTCAGCCTTACCGAAATGGTCAGAATGTCCTATGCCCGTGTATACAATTGGAATTTGTATGAAGATGACCTCCTCTTGTACTTAAAACATTCCTCAGGTGGAATTGTAAGATCAAATCTGTCCATAAGCCCGGTACTTGTCTAACGAACGTGAGACATTTACTTATATATCGATAAGCACCCAGGGATGATACCGAATCATTTTATCACACGAAACACTGACGTACAGTTCCTAACATTTTATAATAAGAGAAGGTATAATTTGATTGCAGCGGTTGAATTTAGTTTATAAGACGTTCGTTAGACAATTACAATAATGTAATGATTGAAATTGTAGTATAGCAACTTGATAGTAAATCCTAGCCCCTCCACTCGACGTCAAATAAAGATAAAGCAATGGAATTTGAGACATCGAAATATCTGTTATTAATAGACAATAACCCGATTTCTCTAAAACAAGTGATCTAGTCAACATTACACTACGTTGTTGATATTAAAGGCATTTTATGTGTAGTAGTGGTATGTTTTGTCGTTAGCGAGGTCGGGTTGTTCGCCGCAGACCATGGGACTTGGGGCGGTGCTGGCCATCCTCTTGTGATCTATCTCTATAACACTGAAACAATGATGATTGTCAAATTTTGTAAACTTCAAGCTGTTGCAACATTAGAGCTAGAAATAAACATCTTAAGGTTTTGTATTGTATTGTATAAAGTATAAACTGAAACGTTAAGTGTTTAATTTGGACGTAGTAGGTACCTATATGACAAGTACGTATCTACTGAATTGTTGTTATGTTGCTACCCGTGTACCTGTAACATCATTAGGTATTTACACTGTAACAGTTTGAAGTTCAATTGAATGGGGAATATTTGTGAAGAGTATAATTTCTACAAATTGTATTAAAAATAAAGTTGAACCATGTCTTCCAACTCCATTCTCGCCTGCTTATGGAGTCTGACGTAACCAGAGCTAGCTAAGGTTCTAAGTGCCGAGCGGCCGATGGCACAGCCCGTCCCTCGTCCCGTTTGTCGGAGCGCGGAGTAGCGACTGCATGGACCAAACATACCTACCTGGCACGACGTTAATAGAGAAAAGTACAAATTTCAATAAAATAAGTAGCTGCGGCGCATGTTTGTCCACCGTTGTCAATTACTCTTATATTTGAATTGTGATTCGGTAGCTAATGAGAGAAAACTATGTTCTTACATTTAGTGTACATATTATATATACGGAGTTGGGCATTATGACGCGCTGATAGCGCCCCTTGTAAATACATTATGTAAAGTAATTTTATTGGTATTGACGTTGAGCTGGTCGCCGGCTCGCCGGGGCGGCTAGCGCGGAGACCGTGTGTATCATACGACCTCTATTCTGTCCAATACAATCAAGTACAGATTTACAAGATATTATATATATATTATATATGACGACAAAATTAGTACGGTGGCAGCCTGGAACTAGATTGTCCTAAATTATGAGGATTTTACATAATATTATGTCAGTTTACATGTATAGTGCTTAAAGGCGGTGGACATATTATGTTGTCTTATTATGTTTCTGTCTGTATCTTCAATATCCTTATAAATCAAATAACTTTTAATCGACTTAGTTTAAAGTCTCGTACGGTATTTAAAAAAGTTTGGGATTGTGTCCACAAAAACATGAATTAGGTACAATATTGTCATTTCAGTTTTCGCCTCAACACAATATGTTTCGGCCGCTCTCGCAAGCGGCGATACCACTGGCTGTAACGTATCTTTGATCAAAATTTAAATGTTTAATAATGTACCTCAAATTTGTTTTTTTTTAATGTAAAGGACGATCTTATTTCGCATTCGCCCCGTGCTATACCTTTATGTAATTATTTTTAATGTAAGATGTCACAAAATTGCCAGTACATCTGTTTATTTCGTTAGATAGATAAACTGTCGGTTTTAAACCAATTTGGGTATGAACTGGGTTTTCAATTAGTTTTACTTTGCATATTTTCCTACCAAAACATTTAGTTTGAAACGTGTCCGTATGATTGGTTGTGAAGGTTTACTTAAGTAAGTTAGGAGTTATTGATAAATGGATTTCACGTATATATACATACTTACAAACTTCTAAAAGTTTAAGGCAACTTGATACTTTTATCGCTTAGTATTTTCTAAAGTACTTAAATCAAACAGATATTAAATATAAGTTTTTTAAATTTTGACTGTACCAATTATTGTTAGGACTGGAGCGATAAAAATATAAAGTATTCAATATGCTTGCAATAATGTACAAAACTGTTCATGTCGTTTCATACTTGGTCCCATCAACGTTTTGAATTGTATAAATTATATTTGATCAATGTTATTCTTCAAAGCAAAATTTGTATAAATTGATAGGCACTAATCATTCATCATCATCATCATCCTTCGCCCTCGTCTCCGCTTTCTTGGTTTGTACCAACTTATATTAGTGAAATTGTAAAGCTGAAACAAATTTTATTTACCGATCGACTCAAACAATCAAACTGTATTGTCGACGCTCATTTGCTATTAAGTGAAATTTAAAACTTGTAAGGAATAAATGAAAGTTTTTAACAGAAACTCTATATTTACTAAAAAGATATCGAAAGCAGCCGACTTCAATTTTCCCATACTGGAATTTTTTACCAGACCTTCCTTTAAGTATCGTCAAACTATCTGTATCTGCAAACTGTTTTACATGAAAATAAATTATGGTACCTATGTACCTATTGCAAATGGTTCCACATCTGTGTTTGAACTTGTGTGACGATTAATGAAAATCTATATTAAAAATTGCAACGAACTTTAAATAACTTTGTTTGGTCCGTCATGGACATTCGGCAGCTTCGGAAATATAATAGTTTTGGCTTTATAAGTTCAGTTTTATAAGAACAAAAAGTTCATATTCTTCATATCCATTGGACGAGCGGACGGCTGCGCCCGCGCACGTGTTGTGACCTACAGCAATAATAATTGTTGACAGTAAAACTCCTCGTCATCCGTCTTTTCACTGTCGCTGCGATTCAAAGAGCCGCAGCGACATCATCATACGTAATGTAATGACAAGTAAGTGTAATTAGTGTTTTCGTTGCCATTGGTTACCAAAAATGACAGGATTTCTATTGAAATGATTGTGTATATTAGAGAAAATACTCACATTAGAATTTTGGGAAATGAATTTTGGACGAACTAGTGCTGTACATCGAATTGTTGAACGTTCCTCGTTAGAGTTCTCCAAAATGTTTTTCTCGTCTTCTAATGTTACAAATATTATTGTAATATAATTATTGTTTAAGCTATTGTGTCGAGAATAACAAGAACAGGAATAATTTTGTGGAACAATGGCACAAAGAATAAACATAAATATTATATATATTATAGAAACAGAAATGTGTCTATAAGAGCAATTTTTATAATAAATATTTACTGTTGATGATTTACTGCTTTTTATTCACTCCTTTTGAATAATTGACAAGGAAAATCTTAAACAAAACTCTTTCGTTTGAGACCGGCGTACACAGCATTTAGTTAAAAATCAAAAGTGTGCTTGACCATAATAAAAACATAGAGAAAATGGTCTTATATCATACAGTGACGGAGGACAATGTGACCGTAAACCACTGACTGTTGAAAGAACTGTAAAAAAGACCGATGGAAACACCAAAACTCGAGGCTGGAGTGACGATTGAGCCAATAGGAATAGGAATGGACGGCAGGACAAAGTGATCAAACTTTTCCCAGGCGTATACGAAAGAGTCGGCTAAAATGACCATAAAATAACATTAAGAGCCGGTCTCTAACATTTGAGTATTAATTTTTTTTTATTTAACACGTGAAACTAGCAGATAGATTTCTTGATGGCATACAATATGATATACATATGACACTCAAGATACAAATGATGCGTTGCCAATTTGAGTAATCTGTAACTTCATACAGGAATAGATAAGACGGTGGTTCCAATCCGACCGAGACGTTGTAGGACTGCGTTCCATCAAAATCGACACATAATTTAACTTGCGGAAGACATGACCGTCACATCCCTGCACCAAACAAAAATGTTTAAAAAAATATTAGATTAGACAAGTAGCTGACGTCAGATACTACAACGGGATTTAATGTTAACATATCAATAAAATCGCAATAGATAATAATAATGATAATCGCAATGCATTATCCTCTCGATTTGCATTATTCTGTGCTTATCCTTACGTTATTGTATGGAAGCGAGAGTTGGGTAGGTATGTCAGAAAAAGCATGAAAGTAGGATAAATGTGGTCGAAATGAGAAGTGAGAACGCTACGGAAATTCTGTGGTGTAACGCTCTCTGACCGCATTCGTAACAGTGAGAACCGAGAAATAGTGCAATTGAAAGAAAGTGTTGATAAAGGGTGGTTGCTGATGGTTAAAATGCGAAAAGGCACTGGATATGATCCGCTGGTTCGGTCATGTGGAAAAAATTGCAGATGAAAGATTGACAAAGCAGATACACAATGCAAATGTGGATGGATGTAGGTACCCGGGACGACCAAGGTTGACATTCCATGATCAGATCACTTGGATGTTATCCGAGGGTGGTGTCAAGAGTCTCCAAAACCGGCGTGTTTGTATGAAAAGTGTAATTAATGAATGTGAGAGAAGCTAGACAGGTTTGTCAGGATCGTGAGGCCTGGCACTCCATACTATCTGCCTAACCCGTAAGGGACTTGGCGTGAAGATATGTATGTATGTATGCAATGGATAACACCTACCGTATCATGCGCTGCTATTTCAAATGGTAGCGTTGCTTTAAGGACCTGACTTCTGATACTAGTTTCATAGCATAGGGAAGCAAACAAACGGGCGCATTTCTCATATCCCGGTGTTGGGTCTGGCTACTTTGCAGAATAGATCTTTTACCTTCCTGCCAGGCAGCTCGTAAAAGGCAGAAATAGGCTTACTGTTACTAAGACCGTGACATCTAACTAGGTGGTAGAGTTTCACAACGACTCGCCCCGATTGGTACCACCGCCTTACCTATTCCTGCTGCCATAACGTTATTGCTTGCCGTTGACCTGTTCCGGTTCGGAAGATAAGGTAGTTTGGCAAGAGATATTAACTTTGGTATCTCTAGGCGGCGTGAATTTCTTACGATAGATGTCTTTTATGATACAATGATCTGCCAAAAATGTATTGAATTACGCAACATTTAAATATTTGCATTTGGTTGAGTTTATGAGGTTTACCCGGGTTGGTCCGAGTCCTTTGGGCACAATAGACCATCTACCTTCCTGCCAAGCAGTTCATAAGAGGCCAGCAAATTTTATAGGTCATTGCCAACAAGACCACTGGTAGTAGAGTACTGTGCAGGAACTCGTCCGGGTAGGGTTCCATTGCCTTGCCCATTTCTGCCGCAAAAATGACTCCGTCATGTTCCGGTTTGTAGGATAGCGTGGTCGGTAGACTAGCACAATAGGTGTGACATCCCGGCCACAGGGCTGTGACGTCTATGGTGTTTATCGGCCAAGGTTACCTCTCACCACTATAAAAGACAGTAGTGTAGCTGTAGACTGACAGTAAAATCATTCCTACATCTACAAATGGCATTTATAGGATAGAAGATACTGAACGATTCAGGAAAAATAGATTTCTGCGTCCAGTATACATATGCATTTGACGTATGAATCCATTCACAGTCATCGTGTCAGTCAGACAACCAACAATGTCAGCTTATCAAGACTCAAGAGACGCAACAGTATGATGATACTATTGTCTATGGCTTAAATTGTTTTCACTGATTTTACCTTAGATTCCCTCGACCTCGTCACCCTCACTTCTGAGGTTCGTGACCTCCACAACATATTATTTTGCAAAACAATGTTGCGCCACTAGATTCGGTCTGCGGCTGCGTGCACGACATCAGCAACTATACTGCTGTCCGGATATGGTCGGCCCAGCGCATACTGGTAGAGCTTGAACCACGTGGTTTTCTACCATCCACTTGACCGACGACCATTAATATCTCCAAATTGCTATCTTTTTTTCTAGCGATGTGTTGCTTCGAGCAAATAGAGAGACGAATAGAGATCTTAAATTTTTCGAGAATCGACGTATTGGTTCTGCGAGTGTTTCATGGGATGCGCAACATACGACTCCAGCACCACATTTCAAATGCAATCAATGCACGATTGGTCTACCTTCATTAGAGTCCAAGTCTCGGCATCGTATAAAAATATTGAAAATGTTCTTTATAAATTATTTTCTTTGTCACTACTGAGATGTTGCTGTTCGTCCATATTGCTTTTTCTCGAAGCTTAACATCCCGGCCTCAGGTTGGCAACACACCAATAGGTATGTTTGGTGTTTCTAGTCGGCATGAACTTCTTACCATCAGCAAATCCGTCTGCTAGTTTGCCTTCCAATATTATAAAAAAAAATCATTAAGCTGAGCCTTGGAATTCTTAGCTATTAGCGAATTTAATAAAATAATATATTGTTTACTATTATGTAACTAAATGTTAATATTTATATTTTTATTTTTAAACAAAGAAATACTTGTTCTGTTTTACGTATCACTTATAATTTATTATTTTGTAACCGGTTTCGGTTTTCGGTTTTGTGAAGCTGGGTAAGCAAAGTTATTATATTTGCTAGTTTGAAGTTCCTGCAAGTTACAGTCTCCAAATTCAATCGACCACCATGACTTTATTTTTCGACTTATTTATCAAGAATCCAAGTTACATTCTCCAAAACAAAGAGATCATCGCGGCTTCAATCTGTGTGGTGTGTCATCGGTGTAGTGCAAATGAATATTTTTGGAACCTCCATTAAAATTGTTATACCTACTTCCAAGCAAAGTACGCCCGCCATGTCTTGTACTCACCATATAGAGTTGCCTCGTGTTGTCCAAGGTCTTTTATGTAGAATATATCATCTGCTATCCTGATTGACTGCTCGTAAAAGGCAAAACAGGTTATTATGAGCAGAGACCATTAGTCTTAGAGTGCAGTGCAGCAAGTTGCTCGGGTAGGGATCCACCGCCTTACCTATTCCTGCCGCCATAATGACAATACAACATTCCGTTCCGGAGGGTAGGGTAGCCGGTAAACTTGTAAAATTGGTCTTACACCATGACCACAGGACCACGACACACCCACAACATCTATGGTGTCTATATGCTGTGGTTTGCTCTTACCACCACGAGAGCCCCGGCTGTTGGTGGTGACGTCAATAATGTTCAAAATGTGAAACTTGTAAAACTCCCAATAGTCATTTGGTCCCTGTAAGAGTGGAGGTTCTTGAGTAACATGTAAATTTAGGATAGATACCTAGTTTATTTATAAACTAATAATAATAATAATTACTTATTAATAAAAAACAAGCTTCTACCTCTGTAAGGTAGGGTAAGTATTTTTTTAAATACCTGATATACATAAAAATAATTCATAATAATTAAAATGTCTTCTTCCTATTATCAATCCAGGAAGAATAATATAATAGATTCCTAGTACAAATTTCTCCCGTGTTAAGCAGGGGTGAATACTTGTTTTTAAAATTGACTAGCCTATGTTTGATTTCGATTCTTCAAGCATCTTCAGGCTAAATTTCGTGAAATCGTAATAGATAGACCAATTTCGAATTTAGAATATTACCACAGAATGGATATATTGTATTTATTTCGTAATATTGCTAAGATTAAAAGCCAGCTTAAGATGACCTATAGATGCGTTCAAACAGTTCAGCACATTGCAGATTTTAAGTTTACATTTTGTCTTTCATCCTGCTCTGATGTAAAATCTTCAAACAAACGGGGTAAAAAGTACTTTCCGAACTTCCACTGAATATCTAGAGTAAAATTTCGTGTCAGTCTCGGCCCGGTACAGACCGACAGACAAACATTTCAAAAATGCTCAAAATCTATTTTCCTACATAAATTAGGACGCCAGAGTGCAACAGAAGTTGATAGATGTAGAGGGAGTTGTATTTTACAAATGACATAAACTACTAAATTATGTTAATTTTGTATGTTCCTAAGTAAATGCGTAAGTAAAGAAAATTCATAGAGCAAAGTTCCACACGCGCATTTGTGCAAATCAGTCCAGAGCACTAATGAGAAAATTGAAAAAATAGGAAAGGTAATGTTAGGAAATGAAATGTGTTTTTCACGGCGCCCTAAGGCCTAAGGTGGTACTAATAGCAATAAGGCTTTAGGGGTAAACCATGAAAAGGTTGAACAATTCCTAATGTAGAAAAAGTAGAAAAGTAAAACAAAAGGTAATGAATGTAACTGTGCTTTAAATTATTCTTCGCAATATAATAATATTTTCCACATGTTACAGTAAAAATATCCTCTAATTTGCATCGTCATTTCCCGGAATGGTGTGTATTGTTCTTTTGTGCTTCCACATATCGCCGGAACGCCTACAAACATTATTGAATATTATATTTTGACACATATTATATATTTTTTATATTGAGACAAGAACCTGCAATCCATCCCCAAATTTTGCAAGTAATGGCATTCTTTGACTTGTTACATTTCTTGAATAATTTCTACTTCTTTTGGTAAAAACTTTACGAGAATCGGTACAGAAGGCTCTGTGTTGTTTGGTCTAGCGGTTGTTGGACTTGACTGCATGAGGTCCCGGCTTTGAATCCCGGGTCGGGCAACAAAAAGAAAATTGGGGTTTTCCAAATTTTCCAATGGTGCTTATTGACATCCAAAGTTACCCGGAATAACAAACAAATCTCAGCTTATTTAAGAAATCCATATTACTAAATTTGTCACACTAGCGCTTCATAATTTTGTATGTTTGAAGCTTCACTACATTATTTACTGAAGACTTTCTTACTTAGGACCGACTTATAACTTCCCTTATCGTGCAACATGATATTAATTATTATCAGCGCTAGGTACTAATCAGTTTTTTATGATATTGGAAGGCAAACAAATAGACGGATTTCTTGACTGTAAAAAATTCACGCCGCCTAAAGACACCAAAGGTGGTAATGGTGCGTTGCCAACCTATGGCCGGGATATTAGGCCTTGAGCAAAAGTAAGTTTACCGGCTGCCTTACCCTACGAACCGAAACACGTCATGACGTTATGGCGACACCAATTCGGCTGGTACCAATCCGGATGAGTCACTGCGAAACTCTACCACCTAGTCAGATGTCACGGTGTTGGTGACGGTAAGCCTATGCTCGCCTTAAACGAGCTGCCTGGCAGGATGACGGATGGTCTATTGTGCAAAGGAGCCCGGACCAACACGGGGACATTTTCCGAGTGTATGCATTTTCAATGTATTGCCTACTATGTGCACAGTTAAATTTATAGTATTTTGGCTGGTTGTTTAATGTACCTATGGCTTATTGATTTAACAACAATTCACGCCATCCAAATTTTATAGTTTTCTGGTTTTTTGTAGTGTATCTTACTGTGTAGGTACAATTGTAACTAATGATGTGCTGTTGAACTGTTCCGAGCGAGTCACCATACCGTCACTTACCTGAACGCAGTGCCGCAGACGTCACACTCGTGGGGTTTTTCTCCAGTGTGGATGAGTGTGTGCACAGTTCGAGCGTACGGCCGGCGGAAGGCAGCTCCGCATATGTCACATTTATAGGGCCTGCAATAATGAGTTGGTAATTAAATATAAACTTTTCGTTGTGAATTACACTTCATTAAGTAGCCATCCAAAAGTCAAAAATGTTGTTTCTTTCCAAGACCTCACTGTCAACTTGGAGGAACGTTTTTTAACATACTATAGTAAATGTTTTCTGAATCAGTTTAGTTTAATTTTTCATTTGAAATTATGTACCTCAGATTTTATCTAAAAATGAAAATGTAATGCTTAGATGCAATGTTTCTAATGTTTCGAAAATAAAATCCCGCGGATCCTTTTGTGAACATACATAACATATTTAATAATTAAAATATAAAATATATAGCATAACACAAAATCAAAAACGTATTCAATAAGCACCCAGAGCTAAGACCAAGCATGAACGTATACCGCTTGTGCCTTAAAACATCACGGAATTGTTCAACCTCAATAAAAGTGTGGAACCGGTCGGAGCCCAGAAGAGAATTTCATCGTCGACCGCGCAACATTATACTGCTTTGAACGAGTTCGTACGGGTACACTCAGCTTCGTATATATATATCAATACAACCCTGTCTTTCTTGACAGGGAAAAGATCAAAAATTGTAAAAAGCTGTTTTTAATTCATCAAAATTTAATTTATCACCTTCAAAGTATGCTCCTTCAGAAAAAAATTTAAACGCTGTTTTAGGAATTAAGTTCAGTTCTCGCCGCGAATGCTCTTTTATATTTTTTAACGATTGAAAATGGTTACCACGTAGTAATTATTAGTTTAGGAAAAATAAAGAAGTCGGCTAGGTGCCATATCTATTGAATATGGTAATTGTTAGATGGTATTTGTTGAGTGTTTGGTTAAAAATTCGTTCACAATCAAATTCGACCTTGTAGGAAAATGCATTATCGTGGTGCAAAATATTTCTTGCCATGTATCTGGCCTTTTTTGAATTTCCTCTTCTAAACGTCACATAATGCACAAATAATAGTCATAAGTTACCGTTGGACCTTCTGGCAATAATTTCGAGTGCACAACACGACTCACACAAGAAAACACTCAACATGCGCTACAGTCCACTTCGGAGCTTGTTGATTCCTTTGCAAGTCAAACTCGTAAATCCAGGTTTTGCCACCAATGACAGCGTTTTATGATTGTTAGGTCGGAATTGACTCGTTCTAGCATGTCCTTGACTCTCATGCGATTGAGTATAGGAACTAGCCTAACGGCAAAATGTTTCATATCCAGATGATTAGTTAAAATGATACGGATCGACTCTTGAATTACGGAAAGTTCGGTGGCAATCTCTCTCAAAGTTGAATGAGGATTTTCAGTCACTATTTTTAACACTTTTGCGATGTCAACTTTAGTTGCAGACGTTGATGGCCTACCAGAGAGAGGCAAATTTTCCATCACATCTCGACCTCTTTTAAACGTACCACCCACAAGTATGGCTTTTTATCTGTGCTGTGCTGTGCACTCTCTGATTAGTTTTCTTCCTTCACTTTTCTTCTTATTTCCTTTTTACTTTTACAAATTCAAATCATCAGCAAACATTCAGAGTTAAGACTCTTTAAAACATTTTTCGATGTCGTTGATGGATATGTTGAAAAATAATGGCCCTAAATGCGACCCTTGAGGTATACCAGATACGGCAGTGTTTAATTTAGGTGTATGCTCTCTAAGCAAAACTGTGGATTGTCTGTTAGAATGGTATGTCCTGCACCATTTTAAAAACATGTCAACTACCCCGATGGAAAACAGTTTTTTTAGCAATATGTCACGGTTTACTTTGTCGAAAGCCTTCCTGAAATTGGTATATTGGCATCTTAAGACTGCCAACCATCCATGCCCTCAGCAAGGTTTTCCACAAAGGTGGGAAAGTAAGTCTTCGTCCAAGGAAAACCATATCGGATATTTACTAGAGCGAGGTCTGGATTTTGGAACATGTCTACCAATTACAATTCTCAAAGAATTATAGAAATATTCCACCATATCTTCAGCATTATCATAGCTAGATAGTTTCTGTTTCCAGCGGATGGCTCTTAGCTCACTTATGACAGGGCCTAGCTTCATCGCGAGGTTTAAGTATTTCTTGTGGTTGTATTAAAACAAAACTCTATTAGAGGATGGAAAGTACGATGGTCCACAATGTATGGAATCTGGTATCGGCACCAATTGGAATGAATGATATACCGTTGCAAAAGGTATTTTATGTCTATAATATGAATAAATATAGTACTAGTCCCGGTTTATTGTCCGATACAAGTAATCCTACTTACAATTTATATTTTTTTGTTATACTTGTAATACACATATGTACTTGTATTAATATTTTTCTGTTTTTTTACAGCGTAATAATATTACTCATCACGCTTATATTAGGTTGAATAAACAGACATACAAGGCAAAAGTAAGAAAGCGAAAGTAAGTACCCCGGGAGACCTAGGCTGACATACTATGATCGAGTCGCTCAGGTTTTACCCGGGGGTGGTGCCAAGAGTCTCTGAAACCGATGTGTTTTTATGAAAAGAATGAAATGTGGAGGAAGCTAGGCAGGTATGTAAGTATCGTGCCGATTGGCTTGATACTCTCTGCCTACCCCGCAAGGGACTTAGTATGAAGATTATTTAACTAAATTTTATTAAGCTCGAAATCTGTTCAAATATCATCAAAATTTATTAAAACATGTCGAGATATGATTTTTTAATTTAATTCAAACTAAATATTCAGTATCTTTCAAAGGCTGTTCTAGAAAACGGACTATTTGTACGGACTTATTGAATTAGTTGTTTTTTTGTACTCTTGAAAAGACCTGTCCAAAGACTGTAAATTCAATTTGATTGGACTTTCGTACCAAAACACCCATCATCCTTTACCCACAATAGCTCATTATTTCTAGGAATAAAAGAAGGCAAATATTTTAATTTCACATTTACTTTAAAAGAGGTACTTGTGATGCCTCTATGTAATACTAAATCTACCACAGGATCGAAACGCAGTCACATACTGCGAAGATCCGGCAGCAAAACTCAGCGGGCTTGTCTTTTTTACTCGTTTTATAATATGTAGGTATACAATAATTAAAGAGATGATACGAGTACATTATATTTATAAAAGATTGACATGAGGGGCAATTAATCTCAAAGCTCTTATCTGCTAAGTATTCCCCAATGATACAATAATATTTTTCATATAATTTCAAGTTAACACATTTCTTAAAATTATGAATTGGAAGGTTTCTCAGGAAGGTTATTGCAAAAACGTATATATTGGCCCATGAAAGAATGGCTTACTCTTTGTAGACAAGACATGAAATGAGAGCAAGATTATTTTTATTCCTCTACTGACATAGTGTCTATCACAATTTCTGTTAAATGAACTTATATTTCTGTGAATATACGTATATTAAATTTTCAAAGATATACTAGGATGTTACAGTGAGAAGAAAGAGCGCTCGGAATGCTAGTTTGAAATAACGACTGCCCACCGTTTTCCGGCGCTAGAAGCGGAAAACACCTTCGGCGAGCCACAGCTCCTCCTAACGACCGACCCAGTAACCAGAACGCAGTATCAAGGTAAGGTTCGGTCTCCCCGGGAAACAACCCCTTGATGACGTTGTTCGAAACAGTCTATTTAAAATTTAAATGACGTGGTCTCGGTTGAGCATTCTGCTTCTGGTCTTCTGCTACGACATTTCGTTCCCTTACATTTTCTAAGGAAAAATAGGAAAAAGGGGGAAACCATGGCACCATTCTTGCTGTCCTACTCTAAAACCTATTCTAAAAAGATAATCAGCAGAGATAAAACGTGACCATTAAAAACAAGCTATCATATACTTCATGTCCAATTTGCTCCCTCTGCCAACAAGACGGAAACCCCAGGTACCGAGCAGAAAATATTTGCCGAACATTTTAAATGCCAGTTCAAACCGAGCGAACTTAGCCGCCAAGGATGTTCATATCGCAAAGGTCGAAACCAATGTATCATACCACGACGAACCCTGCCCACAGAAAAAGACCCTCTTCTCTTCTCGCCAAACCTGGTTCCGTGCGAAATTATGACAACGAATAAAAAAGCCCCCGGCGTAGACGACATTACAAACAGAGTCCTACGCCACCTGCCTTTTCGCAGGATAGCGGCCGTGGCACTTTTTTTTAATGGCATACTGCAAACCGGTATATACTCCAAGGCCTAGAAAAACGAGCCACGTGGTTATGTTGCTGAAGCAAAGGAAATATACTCTAGGCCCCGGCAGTTCCAAGTCTATTTACCCTACTGCAGGCGATCTCCAATTTTTTTAAGCCTTCAGTTGCGACATAATATATAAACTTCAATTTCAGCCTCGCCCTAAAGAATTCGGGTTCAGAGTACAACACAGCACCGCTCTTCATTTGTCAAGATTGGTTTATAAAATGACAGCCGCGTTTAAAAAGTGAACAGACCACCATTATATTCCTTGACATGATTCGATGTGTTTAGCACGAGGATCTTTTTTACAAGATAAACATAAATCAAACCTCTTCCCCGTACAACAGGGATGATAGCCTCATTACGTAAAGACCATTTTTTGCCGACGGACCGGTGGGGTAACCCAGGCAACCCAGCAACAGTTGCTTATGACCTTGCAGTTTACGAATAATATTGCTGTGGGAGTGAATTGCTCATTGGCATTATACTGACGATGCGGTCTACCTTTATGCCTCGCTGCCGGCCGAGCTAGCCGTCACCAAATAGCAGGCCAACCTGGATGTTCTTCCGGATTAGTTGTCGAAATTGTGACTAACCGTGAACCCCAGCAAAATAAAGGCACATAGGCCAAACAGGTGTAAAGGGAATACCCTACCATACCTAAAATTCAGCGTTCGACTGTCTCATAGTCCCGACAAGTTAAATACCTGAGAATCACGATTAACTCGCGGCTTAACATAAGATCTCAATTTCGGGATGCTTTACGAAAATCGCATGTAGCAATGTTTTTATTGCGTCCAGTCCTAACTAACGCCTCAATTGCATGAAACCAATGGAAATTCCAGAAATGTATAGCCCAGAACAAGATACGTTTGACAACCAAACCGAAGGAAATATCCAATCCAATGGGAATGGAGCAAAACGCCACGTTATTGTCTGTCGGTCTGCTTGCTGGCTGTATTATAACGAAATTCTCTATCTCATCTCTTTGTTTTGAGTAAGGTTAAAGGCTACTTTTTATCCCGTTCTTGAGGAAGAGGGAGAAAAAAGACAAAATTAAAAGTTGCCTATAATTCATAAACGCGCAGTTCGATATTTTTTTTTTGTTTCATAGGTTATACTCACTCCATACAAACTGTTCTGTAGATGTTTCCGCGTTGTGTTGCAGTTTAGAAATTATAAATAAACACACGACTTAAACCATAAATGTCAAACTAACTACTAAAACTTGAAACCTTTGAAAGTTTTAAGTTGTGACTTAAGTTTTAGCCCTGATGATGCTGTATAAGCGAAACCGGTAGGCTATTAATTACAAAGTAATAAATTATAAGTGATAAGTAAAACAGTACAAGTGTTTCTTTCTTTAAAAATATGAATATTTGGAAGTTTTACCAAGTGCTGACGATGGAAAATATCAAACATAATATTCATTTATTGCGCAAGTGCCCTGCGCCGTCTAAAAGAAACAGCAGGCGCAGGCATACATTTTCACCGCGCCTTGGAAAGAGAGGGGGATTTTTCCTCTCTCACGCCGCGCCGACTGTTTACTCTCCATCCGTCTTACGAATTTACGATTAGGTCACGTGTCCTGACGCGAGTTAAGAAATTTTTACCCATTCCAAAAAAAAGTGCGCAACGCCGCTGAAGAAGTTTTCACTTCAAAAACAATGGGGAAAAGTTTTCAAATTTTAACTTACAGACTGCTACTTAAGTTATCCCACTATTTCAGCATCAGGAAAAATAATATGTAGGTAAAGTCAAATTATGATGATAAACACCTTATCAGTCCTGTGTTATATGACTCCGACTGTACTTGGCGTATATCTACTTTAATATTATAAATATGCAAATAAGTAGAAAATCAGTTTATAGTTCTTTTTAAATAACGGCAAATTTAGATATAGTTTTTGGTGGATCGCTTCACCTAGCTTACCATATATAAATTTATCACTGTCATTTTATGTTCTATTCTTTCTCCCTGTTAGATACTAGATCGCTGTTGATAAAACAATGTTAAGCTGCATAAGCTTTTTTGTTCAAAAAATATATCAAGTAAATTCACTTTAATTATCAACAGGTAAGCAATAAGATCGAGGCCAGAACATAATTCGAATACATTTTTGACGAGCGCCACAATAAAATCTACATAGTTTGCGCTGTCGGTCGGCCGCCGCAGTCATCATGTTAGAATGATGTCATCGTTGCATCGTCAAACATTGATTTATTTATTTCTTCAAGGTTTGATTTTAAGTTAGATGAAGGCAAACGCCAAACACGCGGGATTCTCTCGTGGTACGAACCCATCGCCTGCAGAGACCAAGATCTTCGGTTAAGCCCCGAGGTATATGTTTTCTTGTATAAGTAAGGTAACGGCTATATTGTGCGTCAAATCGGAACTCAACAATGGAAAGAGCTGGTGTAATGGCGACAGGGAAAAGTGATGTGATGGAATGTAGGTGGAAAGAGTGGAAAATGGCATGTTTTGATAGATTCAGGGGTATTATTTACAATATCCGAAGAATATACCTAATATCAGAAGTAGAGAAGTAATACATGGTAATATAGGTAATATCACACTGGTTGTACTGACCCTTACACAGTTTGTGTTTGTTTGTTACAACAGTCGAATATCTGACCTAATTGACATTTATCACACGATTATTGTAAATAAAGAGAGTATACTTCTAGAGTCGACATGTAGGTAACCTTTTGTATAGCTTCATTTTATGTATGAAAGTATGAAAGCGGAGAGCCCGATGATCTAAAAAAAATATGTTGTCTTTAAACAGTCTAAGCCGTTAAAATGCCTTCAAAAACGAAGTTGGCCGGGTCAGCTAGTCTTGAATAAATATTTACTGATTTAATAGGTATCTTGTTAAACATCACATTAAATTTAGAACTGGCTCTGACTAAACCTCGAGTATGTGACCCTCCCCCCTGGCACGAAGGCTTGATCCGCCCTTGCTCAGAAGTTAGTTAAAACTCGTCAGCGTTAGGAGAAGATTCCCAACCTGATTAAAAAGAGATCATATGGCACATCTATAGCCAGAGCCGATCTTCTATCTTTACAAGTCCTAACTTTACAAACTCTACACCTCAGTCAAAATATGTAACACTTTTGTTTTGTTTCCTGAAGAATTATTGTATAATAGCGTAAGAGGAAAGCAACGAACGATGAATAATTTTTTGACCTTACGCACTTGTGACGGTCACGAAATGGCCAAGATAATATTTAAGGAAGTTGGAACTTGCAAGTTGTAAAGTTAGAGCTGGTAAAGTTAAAATGTTTGGAGTTATAAGCTTGGCTTTACATGGCATCTAATAACTTTTTGCCAGTGCGAGCCATAACTCGTTTTGGCAACATTTACATGAAAACGTTTCGTGGTGGTTTCATTTACTTTTGTAAGTTGTTTATGTCAACACTATTATCGCTACTTATACTAAGTACAACTTACTTAATTTACTAGAAGATAAAAAGCTTTGCAAAAGCTTGCTGGTTCTAAAGTATCCATAACATAAAAGTTACATCTACATTAACAACTTCACGTTTTTTATAAGTCCACTGCAGAAATAACATCCCGACTTTTTTATCTGGTATAATCCAAACCTAAACTCGACTTGGCGGGGCCACTTCCGTGTCACCAGATGCAAATCAGCTGATAATGATGGATGCCGGCAACATCAAATTTGTCTTTGATGATGATCTTGAATGATGATGATGATTTGATTTGCATGCGAGCCTCAGAGCAAATGTACTGGCAACTGATTAGTGGTGCGCTACGGTTATTACCACTGTAGCCGCGACCATACCTACTAGAAACTTGTTTTTTTTAACTATTCGATCGAAACCACTCGTGGATTAGGGGGTTAGCTCCACCGATCATCTACTAGGCTCTGATTCGATTTCTGACAAGGGTGACCATTGATGTGATTAAATCAATGGTCCGTATTTCTGAGGACGGGTATATTTTTCAGCATGTATTCACATATTGTGTATGTCAATATATTAGAGTCCTTGACTTGCTCGCATAACGAGCAATAAACATTATTAAACATTAAAGACAGATCGATTCGTGTAATTTGTACATATATCAATTTAATTTGCCTGCGACGAGCAGCGGCGCTGTGGTGACAAATGTGCACTATCGGCCCGGCTGAGAGACAGCAGCAGCACAACGATCCAACAACATTAGTGATAGTATTATTCGAGTATATAAAAAGCGTGTAACCTTTGATCGGTGTGTATCCGAGCGTGCTCGCGGAGGCGCGCCGCCGCCGTGAACGTCTTGGGGCAGGCGGAGCACGCGAAGGGCCGCTCGCCCGTGTGTGTCCGCCGGTGGTCGTCGCGCTCCACCTGCCACCACACCACATACCACTCCACTGGGAACCTTCACATGTCTCATATACATTGTTAATGTCCAGACCCTATGGTCTACTGGTTAACGACCCCAGCTTTAAATCGCACGAGCGTTAGCACCGCTTGGATTACTAGGATTACTTGTGATTTTAAAGTAAGAGTTTATTACTATTTTTGTGTTTTTTTACTTGTGAAATTGTATGTGTCGATTTTAGGGTCAACAGATTCCTTTTTCAAATGCTATAAAATAAAATGATTAATATTGGTAAAATTGTTTCTTCTTAGCTAACATACATTACCTACTCTTTGTCATCCAGTAGATTGATTACGAAAAATCATAAAAATAAAAAAAAAGTGTTTCTAAAATGATCGCTTATGATAATAATGTTGGGCGTAAACCGTTCCCGGTAACTTTCCCGAGTTTGTTACGAAAAGGAAACTTTGTAAGAATTAGCCGCGAGTTATAGTAGAGAAGGAATCGTAAGTTCCAAACTTGGCGCCAACATCGTTCCCGGTAGAATTCGGTAGAATGTTTTCAGTCTAAAATTTATCATTATTTTTTAAAAAGGAATCGATTTTCTAATAAAAAATATTCTATTAATATTATAATGTGAAAAATTGTCTGTTACCCCTTCACGCAAAATCTGCTGAACTGATTTTCATGAAATTTGGTACACATATAAATCCCCTTTGTGTCACGAACTACTTTTTTCTAAAAAGTGAATAAATTATCTGTAAAAAAAATTTTGGATGTGATAATATTAAATAAAGTTAAAAAAAGTCTGCAAAATAAACATAATATTTTTAAAGCAACACAGCAGATGATTTCCTGATGATAAGAATTACGCGTTGTCCATAGACACCACGGATAGCAATGGTGCATTGCCTATGTCGCCTCTGTCGTCTAGCGGTCTAGGTGTTGGACTTGACTGGATGTGGTCCCGGGTTCGATTCCCGGGTCGGGCAACAAAAATAAAAAAATGTTGCTCGGGATTGGATATGTGCTCAGTTGGCGATAGGCTCGCCACCTATCACATTGTGGGACTTAGTATCTTCGGCTAGTCGTGGGTGCCCTGGTTGTACCTCTGCCTCCCTCTTCAGGGATATGGGCGTGAAGATACTTTTTACGTCAAAGTGATTTGTTGTATGAATCAAACATTTGCGAAAAAATACAAAAAAGCAGGAGAGCCCACTGAGGTGATACGGTCATGTATTTCGTAGGCCTGCACTTTACGTGAGTAACAAATGTCTTCACACCGTAAAACCTATATGAACTGTCGGTAAAAAAGCCGACCTATGAAATGCTGGCTCGGTGACATGGTGTGGAACAAAACTTGTTTGCTAGAGCAGGTGAAAGAAATCCGACAATAGGTTCCCAAATTTAAACGTGAGTAACAACTGGGAGTATACCTATTGAAGATGACTAATAGGTAAATATTGAATACATATTAAGGTATAAAGGTAGAAGAACATAACGGCGACAATAATGGTAGTAATGTGCAAACACCTTGTCGGAGCAGGGATCCAGCGCCTTAATACCTACTTCTGTCGCCAATTATGACATTATTTGGCACAGTCGGGCTCCGGTCCGGAAGGTTGGGTAGCCCCAACTATAACAGGGTTACGTTTTTGTAAATTATTTATTTCCAATTAAATTAAACTTTCATAGGTATGTGCTCATAGAGTTGCTATTTAAAATCCTTTATTTTGATTTTGTAAAAAGAATTACCTAACCTCTTTATTTTCTATATGCATTTAGTAAATTGTACTACTTACCAACCCTATGTCACTTGCGACTTCAAGACTAAACTAACGAAGGTTTCGTTAAAGTTATTTTTAGGATTTGAACAGCCACAAACAGCCCTGGCGGCTGAAGAAGGCAACATAGAAATTAAATGGTCACCGAATATTATTAAATTAACGTTATTATTCGTTAGTTGATCGAATACTCACATTATTCGTCAATTTGTAAATAAGGTAAATCTATAATAGGTATAAAAATGAATCGCTGAATATAGCGCATAACTTCCGGACGACTGGAACTATTTGGCTAATTCCTTTTTTATTGTGATTAAGTGAGACTGATCTTGCAAATAAAATGTTTTCAGTCCACAAGTGACCCAAAACAAACCGACAAACAGAAATAAATTAAAAACAAGTGTGTTGACAGTAGGACAATTAAATTTATTAATTTACCTTCAAATGGACGTTAAATTAAAACAGACCTCTTTATTTTTAGTTACAAAGCCCTGATGGTGCTGTAACAAGTGAAACCAGCTGGCTCTAGCGTATTTAACATAAAGTGTATAGTGGAAAAGTGCAAGCGTTTATCTAAAAAAAGTGTGTATACAATGGAATTCCACCAAGGGCCAACGATAACAAGTATAGATTCTATCTTAACGTAAATTCGTCATATGCCTATTACTTATGAGATTAAATTAAGACTATTTTATTCATTTCACTTTTTAGGGTTCTGGAGCCAAACGCCCAAAAACCGTATGTAGGTATATCCGTATGTGACTGCCATTTATTTCTTCTCGAAACCATAAGAGCTCTGCCGTTGAAATTTGGTAAGTAAATGAATTCTGTAAACCGAATTAATATTTCCACACAAAATAGAAAAATAATAATAAGTTATGGGGATTCACCGTAAAAATAAAGAAATAAAATAGACATTTATTTAGATGATACACAAATAGTTTTGCAATTTAGTTAGTTTTTCTGTGAGAATTTTGTAGTACACAATTTGAATCAGAATCAGAATATTCTTTATTCACATGAACCATACAAGTGGTATTTGTGCGCGTCAACATTTTTTTAAACTACCACCGGATCGGAATCGCGGCCTCACACTGAGAAGATCCGGCGAAAGAAACTCAGCGGGCTTGTCTTTTTTCAATAATAATATTTACAATATAATCTAGCTTAAAAATACAAATTACAATCTAATTTTAACTTAAATAAAAGGTACAACAAATTACATTACAAATTGCAGTGGGAGATTGAAATCTCTATCCCCAAGCATGTTCATCTTCCAAATAATCTGAGACCGTATAATAGCCTTTTTGACATAATTTTGCTTTGATACATTTTTTAAACTTATTAATAGGTAGATCTCTAATATCAATGGGCAGCTTATTGTAAAAACGTATACATTGACCGAAAAAGGATTTACTAATTTTATGAAGACGAGTTTTGTATACGGCTAGATTATTTTTATCTCTCGTATTTACATTGTGAACATCACATTTTTTTGTAAACATACACAGATTTTTTTTGACATACATTAAATTCTCATAAATGTATTGAGAACTGCAGGTTAAAATATTTATTTCTTTGAATTCTTCACGCAGGGAATCCCTTACATTAAGATTATAAATAGCTCTAATGGCTCTTTTTTGTAATACAAATATAGTACTTATATCTGCAGAATTTCCCCAAAGAAGATTTGATTATATAATACTAAATTATTATTGTTTCCCCTTACTTTTCACATAGATTACATTATTATTTTTACATTACACTCGGTAGTGATAATAACTTAATTTATTTATTCTTTCTTATGGAACATTTCACGAAAAAAGTGAGGTTCTGAAAAGCGACCATATTCGGTCAATTTATACTTCTAGTACTGTATGAATGACCACATAAAATATTTTTTATTATATTGTATATTAAACAGTTATAGGTGTCTAAAGAATTATTGTGATTTTAATTACAATTTTTTGAAAGTATTTTTCTGAACATAACAAATTTATTATAAAATATTTTACATAGCGATGCATATTAGAAATATGCTATTCTTTTTGAGAATAAAATAAAATTTAAAAAAAATCTGTTCAAAACCGAAAGTGAACTATTTAAACCAGAATTATAGTCACTTCGACCAAATTTATTTTCCTTTTTTTCTTTCAAAATAAAGCTTAAAAGTTATAAAAAGTAGAATCTATACTTGCTGTCGTCGGAACTTGATGGAATTCCATTGTATATACACGTTTTTTGGAGTTAACACTTATAGGTACTAATCTACTGTACACTTTTAACAATTTCTGTTACTTTTTAGCCAACCGGTTTCACTTTTTACAGCATCATCAGGGCTTTGAAACTAAAGATAAAAAAGGACTTTTTTGATTTAACGTTTAACACCTATTAGATGTTAGGTACATCTAACCAAAAACCGGTTGGCTAGAAAGTATCAGGAAGTGTTAATTATAGTATACGGTGGATAAGTACAAGTGTTAACTCCAAAAAACGTGTATATAAAAAGTACACTAGAAAATTTAAACTGGGATCTCTATTAGTTTACGCTTTACATTAAATAATATACACTCGCGACGCAAGAGGCGTCATACGTAGCGCTTGCTTAGATCGGTTAGTGTGCCTCAAATAAAATGGCTTGTATAAATTACTGTGACAAAATAATTGAAACATAATAAAACAACATTTTAAGAACGCAAGAACTGGTTCATTTTGTTATTTTCACAATTTTATAATGGGAATTTATAGCACAACTGGTCCTCTATACAAGAAGGTCCTCTTTAAAGTCCTAACATATACATATTTTTAAATATTATTTTTATTATATCCATTTGAAATTTAATTGATATTCAATCAAGATGTGTGCACGGACGATAGAGACGCGGAAAAGTGACAGGGACGGGAGATATGCTAGGGCGTGTTGTTTGCATACATACCTTTACTTTAAAAGCCTTAGGACACAGGTCACAGGGGTACGGCCGCTCCCCGGTGTGCATCCTCATGTGGATCGCCAAATGCCCGGACTGATTGAAGCGTCGGCCGCACACGCGGCACGGGTAGCCCTGGACAACATTACTGTTGACATTACTGTGGATCTCTTACGGACACAGTAGCAGTGTTTTAAGGCTTCATCTGCACTTAAATATTCTTCACTTAGATATCTGGCATTAGCAGGCATAGGTAACACGACTCCTGCAGACCTATCCAGCATCCTCCACGTTTAATATTACTCTTTGTCATTCAAAGTGGTTTGTTTGTATTTCTTAACATCAGGAAACCTGTCTGCTTATTTACTTATCTTTTTTTACTTAATAATTTTCCGCGAGCACATCCTAGGCCATGCCCGCGAATGTGCTCCCGCATTTTAGATTTTCTGTTTTCCCGCGAGAACTCGTTAAGATTATAGGATAAAAATTAACCCATGTCTAACTGAATCTAACTTATTTATTGAACATTATACCCTAATATTGCTTTGTTGCGACGTGAAAGTAGTAGAAGCTAACAGATCAACAAAGTATTGCTTTTATATTAGGAAGTATGTATTTATTAGTCATATATTCAAAAAAATTGCTCGTTTATACATCAGGACATAGACTGTTCTATGTGTACTACGACAAAGACAAGCTACGTTTTATCCCCATATCTTCAACGCCCGTGAAAAAGTAAAAAAAATAAGCGCTATCAAAGCCGCAGGCAGTGCGTAGTTTAGGTATGTTTGATTATGCGTAGATTATGTTGTTACGTACGTCATATTCTGTTATACGGTTGTATGAAATGCGGCATTAACGATAAGTCGCTGTTTCTGCTTTAACGCGACTCTACCGACAAGTAATTGCTCCACAAGTTCGACAATTACTCGTACTTCGCATTTCCGATATTAACGCGACTCTACAGACAAATAATTGCTCCACAAGTTCCACAATTACTTCGCATTTCCGACATTAACGCGACTCTACAGACAAATAATTGCTCCACAAGATCGACAATTACTTCGCATTTCCGACATTAACGCGACTCTACAGACAAATATTTGCTCCACAAGTTCGACAATTACTTCGCATTTCCGACTATAATGTGACTCTACCGACAAATAATTGCTCCACACGGTCAACAATTATTTCGCAGGTTGGACTTTAATGTGACTTTACCGACAATTGCTCGGCAAGTCTAAGTTTAATGTGACTCTACCGACAATTGCTCGGCAAGTCCAGGTTTAATGTGACTCTACCGACAATTGCTCGTCAAAAAATACTTTAGCGACTAACATACTTACAGGTTTAGACACTTTGTGCATCTTTTTGTGAGTGTGTAGCGCGCACATGCTACCCAGCACCTTGTCACATTCTTCGCAAACGTAAGCCATCAGGGGCTCCCCCGGGGGACGATCCTCGCCACGCTTGTGACGGTATAGCTCTCTGAAATTATAGTTTTAACGTAAATCGCACCACCATCAATATTTCCTCCCTCCTACGTCACGAGCTTGGAGTAAGGTAGAATCTACTAGTTGTGAAAGTACTCGGTACTTTAAGAAGTTACAGGACATTTGACTTGACCTATGATAAATAATGTAGTATTTTAATTTAATTTAAATTTAAAGAACTACCAAATGTTGAGTAGAGGCTTATGATACCTTTCACTCTTTTTTTATGAAGTAAGACAGCGAACACGCAAACGGTTTTTCTGATAGTAAGAGAAAACTGTGGAATATAGACATAGGCGCCTCGCTTTCCTGTGACCGGGAAGTTACGCTTTATGTTCTTACAAGCAACTCGTAAGTGTAGTGTAGTGTTGTAACAAACAAGGCTCACTTCGTAGAAAATATTACGCCATTGCGTATACAATATATGTGTACTTAGTACTATTATAACTAACTCTAAAATTCCGATAAGTTAAATATCCTCCTTCGAAACCTAACTTCTTTCTTCGAGGGTAACTATAAAGTTTAAGTTAAATACTATTCATTAAGGTGAAAGAAACAGTAGAAGATATCAAATTGTCGGTCATTATTCATGAACGTAAATACTACATACCTACGTAGCAATAAATAAAGTAATAAGACTTATTACAAAACATTAAAAATGATTTCAACAACAAAAAAATTTTTCTACATTTCTGTAAACCAAACCCTTAATGCGAACATTCATGTTACGCATACATTTTAATTATATGATGTATAAAAGCTCCTTCTTGTTTAATGTATGCCGTCAAAATATTTAATTGCTGTAAGTGCCAATTGCCGAACAATATTTTGTGGAGTCGGCGCAGACGCGGCGGCGATAAGCTTCAATGTTATTTAACGCGTCTTGGACGGTTAATAAACGTTGGCCCATTTTAGAGATAGACTGGACTAAATTACAACAATTGGATATTATCGCTCAGTGACGCGTATGTCAACACAAACGGACTCAAATAAACTACGACTTGTTCCAGCGCTTTAGATCTATCTGACAGGCAGCTTGTAAGGGGCTAGCATACATTACTGTTATTGTGGTTGAAAATTTTGTCAAGTCCAAGCGGTATATTCTAGCTGGGGCCAAGATCTATAACGTCAGCGACGGTAGTTGTCATATGCCAGTTTTAAGAATCTTATGTCTAGTAGTAATTTACGCAATATAAATAATACTTTCACCCTGTCGCCCGTCTTTACATGTTTTTTAGGGATATACCCGTAAACAAGCATTCGGCTCTCCTAATGATAATATACAACCATGGCCTATTGACATAATATAAGGCGGCTGTTCTCAGGTTCGCAACATAACATTATTGGTGTCTATGGGCAGTGTAAATTGCTTTAAAATATCTTAATGGCCATCTTCCTGGAAGACTTAAGTAGGGGTACAACTAGAATACACGTGATTACCCTGAGATACCTAATTCAGCCGCACAATGTGATTGTGACAAACATTTCACCACCAGGCTCTTATCTTACGTTATATGATAAGAGGCGAGCCTAAATTGGTTGTTATTAGTTACAAATTACAAATTAGACCACTGAAGGAAGTACTAGCTCGAGCAGCAGCACACCGCCCACCACCAAACATTCTGCCCCCACAATGTCGCTGTTCAACACAGAGGTGTTTCCAGTTATGTTTATTCCTTGTCTCGTTCTGTAACTCCTTGTATGAAAAAGATAAATTCTTGTATGTGTGAGAGTCAACGTATTGAACGTCAACCTCTGTAGGATACTGTACCGAGCCGTCGTGAACAGCTGATTGCAAGAAGCGCAGTTCCACATCTTGTTACTGCTGGCGGTAGAGTACGGGCGGCGCTGTCTGGTCGCTGGCCGCTGGCAAACTGCGCTATGAGTTTTAAAATCTGCTTCGCTGTGAAACTGTTTTCCGCAGACATTGCAGAAGGAGAACAAGTCTTCAACATTTCGATCCAATGGAGATATTTCCTGTACATATTATTATGCTACAAATACTAATGTTACTGATCTCCAACTCAGCTTGGAGACAACGATGTAATTACATATGGTAAATATAGAAAACTGGAAAGTTAACAAGCAGACAGTATCTCTCATGGTACTCTACTCTACTACTGCATGTATAAACATGAAATATGATAATGATGAGTAAGCAACATAGGTAAAGCCTCTTACACGAGTCAGACATGCAACAAACCTAGCATCGAAAGGGTTAACGAAGTTTTTAGACATAAAACCATAAAGTATAAAGTAAAGTATATTCACGCCCATATCCCCGAAGAGGTAGGCAGATTCACAACCAGGGCACCAACGACTAGCCGAAGACACTAGGCCCCACAATGTGATAGGTGGCAAGCCTATCGCCAACCGGGCATAATCCCATCCCGGGCAACATTCTTTTCATTAGAAAATTGGAAAAACCCAATTTTCTTTTTGTTGCCTGACCCGGGATTCGAACCCGGGACCTCATGCAGTCTAGTCCAACAACTGAACCGCTAGGCCACAGATGCGATTAAACATAAACATGGCTTTATTGATGCCGAGAAAACCACGACCTTAGACCCCATAGATGTTACTGGTGCGTCGCGGTCCAGTGCTAATTTATCGATTACCATACTCTCCAAACTGTATCATCTCAATATTGCAGCAGGAATAGATGGGCGATAGACCCGGCAAAGTTCCTCCACATCACTCTATACCGACTTTGACCGAGAGCCATATAGCCTATGCTCGCTTTCTATTAGCTGCCACGCAGAGACAAGATAGTCTATTCTGTACAAAAGTGTTAGACCAAGAATGCTAGGTTTTAAGTAGAAAAAATGTAGGTACAAGAGCGTCGCCAGCCGACGGCCTAGATAAGGGCAAGTTGATACGGAAATTGAGAAAAATATACATTGTAGGTTCAATCGGGAGCCTCGTGCCCTCGACTTTTTGACTTGTCTTGCATTTCGCTCTATATAGTAGCAAACTAGTAGAAAAAATATTAGAATAATCGATCAAGTCAAGTAAAAGACATAAGACTGTTTGATTTATCATTTTTTTTAAGAATCTCCACTTGCCCCCCCTTGGCGACGCCCCTGTGTAGGTACCTACTGTGCATGTAACATAATATAATTTGTAAGTATATTAAATAATTGCATAGAACGAAACTTACCGTGTGTTCAGAATAACAGTTTTCTGCCTGTTGGTCGCCACACGCCAGCCTGTGTCGGTCCAGGGCTGTCCCGCTGGCGAACAAGTAGCTGCAGTGGTCGCACACGAACATGGTGCTGAGCTTCCGTGCTGCCACACAGCTCGGCCCGTCCGTGCAACATACTTGGTCTGTCACATCTGTGTTAAATAAATATTTTTAGCAAATTACACACATTGATCCCAAAGGACGTTAATGACATGCTTGTGTTATGGATGTTAGTCATCGATACTCATGCATAGAAATACAGACACAGAATAAATTTAATATACACCATGACCCAGGTATACAGACATTTAAATACTCATTACATAAATGGGTGTCCGAGTCCCGACGGTTGGTCGGTGGCATGGCATGTTTGCGAATCAAGGAGTCGTTCACAACATACTAGAAAAACGTAGGTAACACACCGTTCACCATTTCGACTTTTGATAAATTTGAACGGATCCATTCTAGAATACAGCACCTAGTTAGTAGGTATACCTACTTTGTAACTAGGTTAACTAGTAGTTCGCCCCGAAGCTAAAGTGAGAGCTTGCGTGGAGCTAATAGATACTATTTAATTCTAACATTCCATCATTCGCCATTTCTTGGATTCGAGTATCTAAACAAAATTTTACTGCATTTCATTCGTTTTAGTGGTTTTAGAATAGTACGTTAATAATAAAACACGCAACATTCTTTTGTTGCAGTCAGTTCAAACATGCAGTTGATTTTCAAGTCTAAACAAAAAAAAAACTCGAGTACCTATATGAATTTACTACTACAATTAGAAATGAAATATATATTAAGATGTTATATATCATATGTTTTTATTAAGAGTCTCTAAAAAGAAGGAATATTTTAATTCGTCTGTATGTTTTGTTCTGTTTTGTATGTTTATGTCGTTTTTTTTTTCAGAATTGGTCCGCGTTCGCTGAGTAGGATATACCATCTACCTCTGCCAGGTAGCTCGTAAGAGAATGTCTTGTTTCGGTTCGGACGTAAGGTTAAAGGTAGACTTGCACAATAGGCCTAACATCCGGCCGCAGGATAGCGACACGCCTATAACATCTATGGTGTCTATAGGCTAAGATTATCTCTTACCATTAGGAGACCCGTGTACTTGTTCGCTGATCTATCTCATAGAAAAAGTTTTGTTGTGCGATCACTTCCTGAATTCGGAATAGAATTTGGCTTTTTAAGGTATGTCGTGTGCTCGAATGTGATTTCAAATGCATAAATTTAATTGAAACTATATCACATTATATAAATATTTAGTAATGTGTGTTTTTGTGTATACCTAGACTCGTTCACATCACATTCTTACACATTCACATTCGTGTTCTTAAACATCAAGCGTTCATTGATACTAAAGCACTATTCGACACAGTCACGAAAACGTCACGATATCCTCACCAACACTATCACCAAAACTATCACAAACATCAAGCGTTCACTGATACTGAAACACTGTTACGACACAGTCACGAAAACGTCATGACATCCTTACCAACACACACAAAACTAACTACCAAAACACATAAAAACAATCACAAACCAATATTTTCATGACACAGTTGGGATATCATCGCGACACTTTCAGGACAGTCATGAAATTATTATCAGCACCGTGAATCTCACGAAACAACCAAGGCAATCAAGGCCAAAACAATCATTACGATATTGTCATCAACACCATCACAAAACCGTCACAGCTCGACATCATCACCGGCACTGTCACAACATAGTTGAGACATCATCAGACTATTACTACACTTTTAAGACACAGCTATGACATCGTCTTCTTTAACACTGTCAAGACAACGTCACAATATCATCACGAACCCATCACGACAAAGTCACGACTAGATCACACTATTGCTTATTGTTAAAATGTGTTAGGTACATCATACGAAGTAGGTAATTGTCAATGATTTATTTTTCATATCATATTAACGACTTTGTCTTTGCCGTCACCCTCACTGCATCGTTGCCGTACAGTTAAGATACTATCACAAACACCGCCGCCGTCAAAACCACATCACGGGACTGTGTCAGGATATCGTCACGACATCATTAAGATACCCACACGACACGACATTGACACGTACACTACATCGTCGCCGTCACGATGGTCATTAATATAATTAAGTATCAATATCTTTGTCAAAATTTCTGTTAATTTTTAAACTAATTTTAAGTACAATGGATTTATTTTTGGCCTGTTCCTCAAAAACCACTTAAATACAACGGAAAATTTAAGATTTGGAATGCTTAAATCGGGCCTTTTCATTTGATATCTCACACGAAATAATTGTCCAATATTCATTTTTTGAACCCCCACTTAGGTCGTCCTAGCTCCCTAACCCCCCACCCGATGTCATCCATGTTCGAACTTAAAAAAATATTAAGTATACTATACACCCACTAAGTTTCATTAAGATCGGATCAAAGTTACTCAAATTATCGTCGAACAAACATACAGACATACTACTGCAATCCCATGTGAACATAATATTATAGACCTTCACTCGCTACGCTCGTTCGGTCAATATTTTTTTTACGTGATTGGTTAACGAACTGTACCACCAATAAAACATATTAGATACATCAGTTAGGTACCAAATATATTGAACAGTAATATAACGAAATCAGTAAACACCTAAACTAATAAAAGATTTTTTACGACCAATGATTTTTCGAATTGAGTAGGTACAGGATACAGAGCCCATAAGGAAGGTTATTTATTGTTTTTGTTGTTTTGTCTGATTGTTGTGGGTAATTATTTTCTTACCACGAGGTTCGGACTCCAGCACTGTGGACAGCACACGCTCGCAGAGGGAGCAGACCAACCAATCACACTCCAAATCAAAACTGCTTGTATTTTCATCTGGAATATAGAAAACTTAAATGTTGTAGATACTCGTATCTACCTATAATCAGAGTGTATGATTTTCTCACGTCCGGTTTAGGTGTTTAAAAGACAAACAAACTCATTTTTGTTTGTAACTTAGGTAATATAGGATGGAACAGGACCAGCGACCAACGCACAAATAAACATTGTTTCCGTAGACTCTGCATATAGGTAGGTAGATATCTCTCGGTAGATAACCATCACTTATACTTAATCTATGCTTTGGCTAACTAAAGTACTTAGTAGTCTATCTAATCTAGTGTTAAGGTTTAAGAAAAAAAAATCATTTATAAACTCTTTTATTTTCCTTTTTATGTCTTTGACCCATTAACTCTCATTTCTTTTTTCAAAGTTTACCACTCATAAGTGTGTGCTACTCTTGGTTGTCTACAATATTTCTAAATGCACAAGTAAGAGTATCCATGCTTAGGGTAACGTTAGCTAAGTAAATAAGTACACATAGTACTACCTGTGGTACTACTTAGTTTATACTTTTATTTTTAAATGGGCTGACGTAATCTAAATTTAAGGGAAAAGATTAATTATGTGTACCTAATAACAACTCTATATAGATAACTTTAAAACACATTAGGATTTCCGAAGCTTGACGAATATAGCCGAACTACCTACCATCTGATTGCAATATTTTGAAACACCGTACCTCTGTCAGTAATATTGTTCTGTGCACCGTACATTCTTAAAAGTTAAGGCTCAAAATATCTCTCTTTGTACCTCTTTTCGGTAAGTACATGTCGGTCAAATAGTGGTTTTTTTGTAACAATAAAATGCAACGTCTACCTTCTGGCAACATAAAAATGCAAACCGTGAACATCCAGGATGTTTGATGGTAAGTAGGTACACCTTTCTACTCTACTGTAAATAACAAGGTCATAAAAGTATGAAAAAATATGTAGAGCAACAACGAACCTTCTTTAGAAGACTTTACAGTCGTAAGTGGAATCAAAGTATTAGAATCGGACTTAAAAACATTGTCAGAAACATGAGCCGAAAGTGTATGATCAAGAAGATCGGAGTCCGTGGTAAATATCTCGTGGCAAATGACACAAGTGTGTAATGCCAATAAATCTGTACCATTGTCGTCGACAGTCTGTAACAGAATTAAAACAATAACAACACCTAGTTCATTTTATTTAAAGTTTTTATTTATAAAAACGATATATATTTTTATTTATAAATGCTGGTAAAATATTGTATTCTGCAGCCGCGTCTGATAAATGTGTACTTATCATCCGCAGACAAAAACATCCAGAGAGCCAGATATATTCTTTCGGACGCGACGTCCGAACGTTCAAGGACACGTTCGCGAGTTACGTCCGATAATTTGCCCGTTCAGTGAACATCGTCGCTAGTGTAACTGATGGTGTTTTTGATTGAAAATTTTACCTGCAACCTAACAATAATTCAACATAAAATATAGGCACCTACCAGATTAACGTTTTACGAAATAGCTGTTTAGTTCCGATTTTGTACTTAGACAAAATCGGAATTAAACAGCTATTACGTAATTTATATTCCTGATGAATACATAAGTTGGTGGCATCGTCTGCAATTCTTCGTAATGTCATAATTTCTAATAATCTAATTTCTAATAAATTAATTGTCAACAATATTTAAAGGGTAAAATATGTACCTACTCGTAATTATTAACCTTAATTTTTTTGCGTCGTTTCTAAAGTAAGTTAAAGCCTTATCACGCAGAACTGACAATTACATAGCTAAAACGTTGCAAAACTCAACCATCTATTTTTATTGAAATATTACATAGTAGGTACTAGATTAGGTCATATTTAGTTTTCTCACGGAGAGAAAAACCTTTCGTTCTTTAGATTTTGAAAATCTTTAGCTTTGAAAATCTGACAAACGACAGTCTAAAAATAGTAAAAAAATATTTACCGATTTATTTGGTAATGTAACATCAATTGGTAGTAAAAATTGATTTACTGTATAATCATCTAACAAGGTGGGCTCGTAATTTGTGAAGCTTTCAGATTGTATTACACAAAGTTCTGAGTTTGATTTATTGGTATCAAAATCTAAAGTAATATTCTCTAAGTTGAAAAACCTCTCAGTAGGATTTGAAAGGGATAACTGATTTTCTATCGTTGAGATAAGTGCTTCAGTAACTTTAACCGGATCTTTATCTTGATGTAAAGTATCAATAGAATCTGTTGCGTTGTTGCACAAAAGAATATCAGAACTTAATTCATCTCTTAATGTGTCTGCAAGCTCTTTGTACGGAAAATCAGGTGGATCGAACATCATTTTCTTTATTATTTCCTGTAAAAAATAGATTTCGTTCAGAAAAACATTTTTTTCCTTCTTCTCTTTTTTGAAGCAATAATAGGCAAGCATTTCTGAACGTATTTCAAAAGTCTGTGTGACATTGACGTTATTTGAAACGATTTTGAAGTTTGAATATGTTTAAAAACTAGAGCGTTTGTTTTGATAAATAAAGCTACGAGAATTTATTACTTTTGAAATATTTAGATACAATGAAGACTGATAATCAAGATAAATCTCAGGACAAACCAAAAATACCTTTGCCGACTTTATCTCAAATAAATGCAGATAGAATAACACTGGTAAGTTAAAGTGAGGTTAGAACTTAGAGGGTGTATTTAACTCTGTTTTTTTTTAAATATTGATAATATGTGTTAGTAAGTTCTAACATATTAAGCAAATTGGTAATGTTCATTTATGTAGCTTCCTTGTGGCTCTAATACCAATTTGCATCAGGCACCTGACTATTTAGTGGCTATTTATGTGTGACTCTTAAACCTTAAATTCCATGTAACCACGTTTAAATGAAGCAAATGCCTTTCTGACTAAGACGTAATCTTTATTATTTTCATCTTTTAAAAATAAATAACATGTTATTTCATAATGTTTGATTATTATGGTGTAAAAATTTCCTAGTTCAAAGAATCATGTTCTGATTAAATTAGTGTAATTATTTATTTGTACGATTAAACTCTAGGAATAAATTTAACACTTAGATATTGATATTGATAAAAATCTGAAAATATAAAAAGCAATCCATGTTAAAAAAATTCTACAGTAGTCTTTAAATGACAACCTCATTGGTTGAATAGTTAGATTCAATTTGCATAGTTTGCCCAAGGATATGTATTTATTTATTTAATATGAAAAAATATGGTTGCTTAGAAGATTGTAGGCCAACTGCTTTTCTAGCAATACACTTAACAACACATAACACTTTCAAACTATGTGTCCCAGTTAATATGGCAGGGTAGCTGGTAATCTTACATTGGAGCTTACAACTGGCAATGCAGCTATATAGGTGGTTACTGTGGTACCTACCTGTATATTTGTTATTATCAGAATATCCATCAACTTGAGTGCCTTCTGTTCTTGTGTAAAAAATTACCATGTTCTTATGAAACTTAGAAGTCCTGCAGCAAGTAACGGTTAACCTAGTGGTGACTTCTATTATCCTATTAGTAAGTAGAAAATAAAGTTGTTATGTCTGTACATAGCCATTCACTGAAGACATCTGTATCACCAATAGTATAGCTTCAGTTATAGATTTCAGCCTGCTAGATTAAAGTTTCTATGACAATGTCTAACATTTTTATGGTATCAGTAGTGTTACTCTTGAATCTCAACTTCATGCAAACTGGAAATTGGAATTGTATATGTCATTTTAGGTAATTTTAAATGCAGTACTAGTAGCTTATTAACATTTAGTAACAAATAAATTCAACAAATGTGTTAAAACAATTTAATGTTTACTAATAATTGAATGTAAATATTTCGCCAGTATTGTGTTCAAGAGTACCTAAATTGACACACTTCATTCCAATTTCCAATATCGCGTGAATCAAGCTTCAATAGTAACCCCACTCGGCTGGAGGATTTATGTCCATTTATCTATTATCTATATAAAATAAAGTTGATAAGTTTTTTGTTTGTTTTAATATTTTTGTATGCTTTCTTTATAGATTAATCTACAGATCATCTAACTTTGAATTGATCAATCAGTTAGTTTTATTTACAGCCCCTATAAGCATAAACTATACTAGCTGAGCCACATTGTTCTGTCCTAACTATGAATATTGTATTTTTATATAGCCTTTTTTCTGCCAATCAGCAATACTACAAACAATTTTATCAAAATTGGTTGATGTATTTAGGGGTGCTGCAATGTCTAAGGGAAATGATAATTTATTTTTATTTGTAAGAATTTCTCCCATACATAAGTCGAAAAATAGGTACATTATAGCAGGTAGCAGATAAAAGTATTGGTTTCCCACTTTAAGCCTTTTACTAGTTTAAGTTTCGGTATATTTCAATGTGCAGAGAAATTGAATTTTAATATACATGAATACTGCCCACAGTATTCATGCATATTAAAATACACTTTGTATATAAAATATACTTTGTAGGTTGAATTGAGAGTAAGAACTCTGTATCAATGTCAAAAATATTTAACTTACTTGTGTTTATTGTTTAGAATTGAGTGTGACTATTTAATACAACATAAAAAGCCCACTAGTATTTATACCCACGCAAATCTATGTGACAATCCACATTGAATTGTGAAAATCAACATGGTTGAAATACTGTTTTCAGCTTGCAAATCAGTACTGGTCCCCACAGACAAAGGAAAACCACTTACCTTATGATGCTGCAATTGTGGAGTCAATATACCAAGCAGAAATACTTGGATCTAAGTAAGTATTCTGTTGTATCTTTGTATTATACACCAAATATTTACTTCCAAAACCTCATAGCCACATAGATATGAACAGTTGAAAATTTTGAGGTCAATAGCCTCCTGGTTTAAGTTCAGTGACCCTAATTTATTTTTAAAATTGTGCCAGTTTTTATGTGCCAAGCATATCTTTTCAAAATGCTTACTTATTGTTCAGAAATAATATTTATTTAATTTTATTGTTTTTTGATAAGCTATTTCATGAATATTACTTAATTTAACATTACAGACATATTGATATGAAAATAAAGTCATTTAATTGTACCAGATTACCTTTCGCATAATATAATTTGAAGTGTTATATACATATACAGACATTTTTTTATTATCCATACTCACTAATTTAAGAAAACCCTTCATAAGATAATGGAAAAGATAATTTCTTCATTTTATAAATTTTCCTAAAATAATGAGCAATATTTTTTGTCTGTAATGTTTTTATGAAAACATGTAAATGTTTGTTTATTTTTCTGACTTTTTATTTTACCATAACTTAAAGGAGCTGGATAAATTTCCACACCCAACTTTCAAATGAACACATTATTTCAAAACCCCTGACATTTTTAGGTAGTCTATTTAAAACACTAGCACTTCTAATATTATAACAATGTGAATGTAAGTTGATTTGTTACACTTTCACGCATACTTTTACTTAACCAATTGACAAGAATGTTTATACATATATTCTTGGAGGTATCAAAAGTAACATAGGTACTTTTTTAATTTCTTAAATGAGATAGAAGTTTCTCAGTGTATCATAATTAAGCTATATCACAGCATAATTTGAAGGATAGGTAGGTGTTCTATTTAATAAAAACTGTTAAAAAAAACTTTAATACATAGGAGAACAAAAAGTAAAAATATTTTTTACAAATTCAAGTAAAAAAATTAGTGTTTAAGAAAAAAGCTTTTTATTTGTTTAATTTTTAGTCTGTAATGACAAGGACATGGTAAGGGTAGGGTTTTCCCCGTGTTGGTCTAGGCTCCTTTGCAGAATAAACCATCTACCTTACTGCCAGGCAGCTCGTAACAGGCGAGCATAGGCTAAACATCACTAACACCGTGACATCCTACGAGGTGGTAGAGTTTCGTAGCGACTCGCCCAGATTTTTGTCACCTACTTACCTGTTCCTATCACCATAATGTCCAATGCTTGTTGGCAAGTTGGCAACGCACCATTACTATCATTGGTGTCTCTAGGTGTGAATTTCTTACCATCAGGAAATCCGTCTGCTTGTTTGCATTCCATTATTATAAAAAAAATTGATTGGCTTTTTAGTAGGTAGGTACATAATATTACCTATATGTAAATGATGTAATTTGTTGTTTCTGATTAATCTTTGTTATGGTATTGAATGCCAATCTAGCAGACATATTTTCTTATTCTTAAGACATAATAATGGATGTAGTAAAATTTTCTTTTGTCCCCTGGGAGTCATGATTGCCTCCCTTTTACTTTTATCACACACATAGTTCTAAATTATGTAGTAGACTTATTTTAAAACTATGATATCTCCTAAGATATTAATTGAAATAAAATTAATTAAAATTAGATACCGAAGCAGTTTTATTTAAAACTAAATACTTGTGTTAAATTACATGTTTATTTGAATAAGTAGTATCATCATCATGTTTATAAAAACACCTCGACGTTACTTTAAACTTCTGTTAATTTCCATAAAAAGGGGTTACAGTGAGTCAACTTTAGAATATAGTTATATGCTATTAACTAACTTTTTTCTCTAATGTAAAGGAGAACAATTTTGTCACAGATGAATTTTAACTTCAACCGTTTATGCAGCTAACACGAAGCTCTTACGTATGTAAAGTTTTAATAAAGTCCGAACTTAAAAAGTGAGTGAAAAATATGTTTCAAGATATAGTTACATGCAAACATAGACATAAAATAATTTAATAAAAATGTGATAAACTAAATCTTTAAAAACTTTCAATTATGCCTATAGCAAATTTCATGTATGTACCATAAGTAAGACAAATCCTTGCTTGTACCCTAGCTGCCTAGGTACGACAAATCCTTGCTTGTGGTCTAGTTATAACTAATATTTTATATATAAGGCCTTTAGGGACAACCTTGTTGGTTAGCCTACATGCCTAACACAACCGACCCACCATGAGACTCGGATTCGATTCTCGATGGGGGAAGACATTTTGTGTGATAAACATTTAGATGTCTTTATTTCCGAGTCTGGGGGTTTATTAAATTATTCCAGTATCTATTTAAGTATTTCTATGCATTAATATCGTTGACACAAGCATATTTGCTTATTGTGGGGTTAGATCAATTTGTGTGATTTGTTCAAGGGATATTTAATCTGATTTATTTTCGTTATTGTAGCTGTTGTAATGAATTGAAATTTCCCAATTTTCGAATTATGTCCTACAGTCTTTTTTCCGCTTCTCAGACTTTTGCCAAATTAACGTATAACCACATTTTTTTCAGTTTTGCAGTTCGTCGTATTATGATGTTAGAATTCTCTCAGTACCTGGAAAACTATTTGTGGCCCCACTATGAGACGGGAAAAGCAAGCTATGCTCACATGATGTCAATTATTGTCATGATCAATGAAAAGTTTAGAGAAAGAGTTCAAGCTTGGCAGGTAAATTATTTCGCCCCCACTTGAATTTATGAGAGAAATAAAACCCCGTGCGCTAACACATGACACGGTGGAGTTATTTTTCTTGTGCTTTCCATCAAAGATTCTCACTTGGCCAAATTTGACAAGACGTGCCGCTTACATTGTAAAAGTGGCTCACTACTTTTTCTTACACGCGTGAGTTAGAATTCACAAAAATATTCTCGATTTAGAAGTGCCCCTTGCCTTGTTTATTCCAATTTTTTTAAAGATTTTATATAACTCGAGCCGATTTAGTATGAGTTTGTATTTGGGATGTTGCGGATTTTCGACTCCGATTCCGACTCCGATAAGTCGGAGCTTCCGATTGTTCTCACACATTCGGTTCCAACTTCGGCTTCGACACTTAAACTGGAGGTGGAAACATAGTAAATAGAAATAGAAGTCATTATAATAGGTTTATGCATGTCCCGCGGGAAACTTTCCGACCTTATACTCGTATAGGTATTACTTTGGGAATCAATTTGATTTAATTTTCTAATTGTGATCTGACAGGAGAGCGGTGCACCTATAACATCTACGGTGCTATAGGCCACGGTTGTCTCTTATGATCAAGTCACCCGTGTACTTGGTTGCTGACCTTTCACATATAAAAAAAATATTACTTAATTATTGCTTTCATTGTCTTTGTAAATCCATACTATTATAAATGCAAAATTCTGTATCTGTCAGTTACTCATATATTTATATATGAATATTTGGAAGTTTTACCAAGCTCCGATGGAAAATATCAAATCTGTCAGTTACGTTGCTATGTCTAAACGGCTTGACTGATTTGGACGAAGCTTGTGGAGCATATAGTTAAGGATCTGATATTAAACACAAGCATAGTTTGTTTCAAAACTCACCCTCAAAAAAACTAACGGACGATGCATTTTTTTATTAAGTAAATTTAAGTTTTTGTAGTGTATTTCATTATAAAGTGAATGAAAATCCCATAACTTTGATTGCTTTTGTTTAGTTATTTGTTGGTTTCTTTTGTACAACTAATCCACATCCTCAAATATTTTTTTATATGTATCTAATAGCTAAGTGTAATTATAGCATAACGCACCAGATGGAAAGTGACATTGGAATGCTGATTTTGAAGCAACATTGCTTTGTCACTTTCGCTTGAAAGATGTACAAATTTTGTGTTTTTAAGAAAATAGTTCCTATCAGTACGATCTTCAGAAAATCGTGACATATAATTTTTTTTTCTTATTTTAACATACATATTTATATATGTATGTACTAATTACTGAAAACATTATAGGCATTTTTGAAATTTCCGAAACATTTTCCCGGATTTTTTGAGCAAGTTCTACGGGCAAGTATAGACGACAATGTAAACAATATGAGAGAACAGACTGCGTTGCTCTTGTTTCTTAACCACTGCTTCGGCAGCATGGAGGTGCAGCTGTGCAGAGATCAAGTGAAGAGGCTCGTCTCACTCAGCATGTGGATAAGTTTACAAGAAGGTTGGTAATATTATTCACTTTAATTGAACCCCAGATAAAATCTTACTGATTGTAGACTCCTTTGCAAACGGACCTATCCTATTAATGAGGCAGCTTAGCTTCTGAATTTTGATACAACGGTCATGACCAACTGGTAGTACTAAGGGTTGATACTAGATAATATACAAATGTATCCGTGTTCCAATTTACTGTATACATTTTGCAATAGTTATTATTATTTTTGCCCATAGAACAACTTTATAAAATTTATTTATAAGAGATGTTTAACTGGTAGTTCTAAGGGGAATAAATGTAATCTTCAAAGATAAGAGTACGAGTTGATCGTGGAAGTAGCCCTTGGTGTAATATAGGGCCGATCGATGATTAAAAGTATTTGCTATCGTCGTTATTGGTTGCGTGTATGGTAACAAGTGACAGTACCGGAATGTTCAGCCGCCATTTCTTATCCTATTCTTGGGGTTTTGTCATCATCGAGAGAAAAGATGGTGGCAGTTTTTTCGTAATTATTATATTTTCATATACTTATAGAAGTTGTGGGAGTTTTTTTTGCTGAAGCTTTTTATGAAACGCTTTTCTGCTGTGAAACGAGCAAACGTTTTCCTGTCTTACAGTTTTTTTTGAGTTTGAATTGAACTTATAAATCATATTTTAACATTTTTGTCAGTCCGCAACACTAATGACAATGGTTATAACGACAACGGACTATTACCTACAGACAGATAGAATAACGTTAATTAAGATATTTTTTATAGCAATCGTATGTAAGCGGAATGTACTGATTAGGTACTGTAACAAAGACTTCGACGCACTGGACCGTGTTTAAGCATATCTACGTCAGATTTATTAAATCATTTTAAGACAGATAAACTCTCATATTAGTATGATTAAGAATTATAACAGAGCCCAAAGGCTATAAGCTTCTTATTTTGGGTTAAACGTTGTGAGAAAATGTTAAACCATTAATGCTGACAGTTTTATGTCTGTAATTTCTCAACTGCAAAAACTTTAACATTACTGAACCACTAATGACATTATTTTGTACAGTTTATTAATAGTAATAAATATCCCTGGACATATCACACAAATTGAATCTAACCCCAAAGTAAGCAAATTATATGCTATTTTTATGGGTGTTAGTCAACGATACTAATACATAGAAATACTTAATAGATACCAGAATAAATTTAATAAACACCCAGACCCGGAAATGCAGACATCTAAATGTTCATCACACAAATGCTTGCCCCCATCGGGAATCGAACCCGAGCTTCGCGGTGGGTCGATGTAGTTAGGCGACTAGGTTAGTTATACGTTTTGACCGGTTGTTATACAGTAAAGAGTATAAAATGAATGTCCTGTTGTTTTGACTAAGACAAGTGTAAGTGTAATTACCTACGTCGAATGAATATTATTTGACTTCATTCGATATTAGGTAATAAAAACTGATAGTCGTATGAATGATATTTAAGTTTTTATTTTGTCTTTTTCCCGCTCCCACGGAAAGCCTTTAAATAAACGGGATTAAAAGTATTTAATAACCTTTCTTGGACGATAAGAGTACCTACTCGCCTGCTAAACGTCGTAACGATCGGTTCCGTAGATTCGGCTTGAATCGCAGGGAATCAGACAGACAAACATTCTAAAAATACTCAAAATTTGTTGTTCCTACTGTTCCTTTTTACAGCCAGAAGAAACCACGAATTCAAAGCAGTGCCCAAATGGCGGAAATATTGGCGAGCAATACAGAAAAAAGACAAACCAGAGCTTCTTGAAAAACTAACATGGGAAAGACGATACTTACAGAGATTGATGATTAAATTTATGCGCATTTTAGAAGGCATCCCAGAAAATGGAGACGTGGATACAAACGCTGTCAGGTAATCGTCCACTTTGTTTCAGTGATAGTGCAAAGGAAGGTCAAGACAGTCTGTCTTGCTTGTCGAGTACTTCTCGACATTTTATAAGACCAGAGCAAGCAAGCCCTAACGCTTTACCTCATTACAACTTTGAGTTTAAATAAAACTTGTTTCATACAAAAAAAAATATCGACGAATAGTTTCAATTATTAGTTTTGGAGCGGTTAGTTATCCTAAATAAAAATGTAGCTAATTCTTGTTTCTTTCCTTTACTCTATACAAATCTATTATACTAGCCGACGTATCTTGACAGCCTGTCCTAATTATGAATATTGAATTAAAATATACTTACCTTTCCTTTCCATAAGAACCTTTTCCCTTGGCTATAAGTAAATTAAAGGTAAATAGTATTATAAGACTTTATTCAGACATCTCAAGTTGCTTTTTTCTTGTGCTTTACTGTTGTGTTAAGTCTGCTTGGCCGTTGGCGAAGACCCCTTTCAACTTCATCCACTGAACCCTATGAGAGCCGTATGTGACGACTGGCAGATATACGTGTTAAAGAGTTTGCATTTGATAACAATACTCATTGCTGTGTTTTCCAATAAAAAAGATGAATGATAATAACGAATTCCGATTTCGAAGACATTTCTCTTGGATGTTCGCTATTGTATTGAGTTCTCGGACGGGCGGCATTCCGCTAGTTGCCAGTTAAGCGTCGCTTAAAATTTAGTCGTTAGATGATCTCGGACGGGGAGTCCGCTCCTCGGGTTGTCAGACGGGTTTAAGTTTCTAATGCCGAAGAAGTTTGAATATTAAAGGATAACGCTCATTTGGACGTACCTAGGCACATTCCCCGATGCGGCCTACAGCCACCAGAGATAACGATATTATTATGAATAGAACACTAATGACATTTTAACGCTAAATTCGTTGATGCAATACTAGAGTAGGAGGAATCGGCGCATGAGTATCGAAAACTATTCGACCTCAATTTTTTTTATGCGATCCTCTTCAAATTGCCCTCGTAATGATATAAATGCATGTTGCCATTGCGCAACCCGGTGCCATATTGTTTAAACCGAAATTGTTTAAACAATTGCAAGGAATTGTTATTTTTCAACCGGACATTTTTTTTATATTCTTCATTAAAATACCAATAAAAAAGGTCCTATGACTTTTAACGATAAAGTTGATATTTTTAAAGATATGAATTTTTAAAAGTTTGAAAAATCTCAAATTTGGGTACTTTCGATCCATGAAAAAGTTATTAAAAATAACATAATGTCTGAGTAATATTTTTTTTTTAATTCTCTATACAATTGTTAATAATATTGTTGTAAAAGATTTAAAAAAAAATAATTGTTTATAAGTTAAATCCGCGCGATCACAAGTATGCGTCGCTTACCTTTAAGTATCGCTGTCTCTCTGACTCATGCGTTGCGTATCATTTATCTTAAAAACTATCAACTTTATCAAGATTGTTAAAGAGAGTAATGTTGTTAATAATTAAATTGTCTATAATTTGTTTTTAATAATTTTTTTCTGAAATCAATTTTTCAAAAGTTATTCAAGCATTTTAAACTTTATTTTATTCAAGCATAAATCGAAACATGTAATTAAAATTACTTTTTTATCAGTTTATAATACTTTTTTGTTATTACCATAGTAATTTTTGCATTTATATCTATGATACTCATAAATATACTCGAGCGCCGATTCCTCCTACTCTATACAGGCCAAGCCGCCTCAGTGTGCTTTGCAATGCGTTGCGCCCCGGCCCGATACGCTCCGCCAACAGATGGCGCCATCCTTTAAAGTAACCTATTGTGATAATTGTCGTGTAAATATATGCAGATTAAATGTAGCAAATTTAACCAGCTTTGATTGAATTCGGCTCACTAGACTAGTCCTGAGTAGCTCTTACAAAACTTTTGTGGTATTAGCATAGACATATTTAATACTTCGTAAGGACCCGGCTAAAGAACGCTTCAAGTGTCCGCAGCGCGTTGGCCCTAAAATATCGTTTTAGGGCCAACGCAGCTCAATCGTCCGATTGAAGGATAGTGACACGTTATTATTATATAGTTATGACACGAGACACGTTAGTACAAGGTCACATAATACTCTGTACGCAGCGCGTAATCGCGTTGCGTATATTGGCTACTAGATGACGTTGTTTTTGGCTTGTATGAAAAATGTGATGTCATTTGTTCTGACGGGCGTATCCTTCCCTTTGAAATCATTGGGTACCAGTTACCGAAAAGGGTATTTCCAAACAGATGTGATTTAAGAGCCTTTAAGAAAAGAGCATACTCATTTCTTAAAGGTCGGCATCGCATGCTGTGATATTCTTGGTGTTGCGGATGTCCGTGGGCGGTAATGATCACTTTCAATCGGATGACTGGCTCGTTGGCCTGTATATATAAAAAAACTAATAAAATAAAAAAAAAAGAATTTGTTTCACGTTTGTTGTTCACGTGAGTAGATCACTTGTGATGCGATGACCAAGGGAAAATGTGGGTTTATTTAATTTAAAAATATTTTATTATGGTCAAGTGTTACCCTATCAACCCTAAACTACCACAGTTTTCAAACCTAGCAAGTCAGGAGAAGAAACGGCGAAACAAACTCCCCAGTAACCAGGACTAATCCTATTTACCATAACTACTTTTAGGCTAATTTGACAAAAAAATAAGTGGGCCAAATAACAGATGTTTTTGTGTAGTATTTGCAACTGACACCGAATATACACATCTTATTTCTGGGTTCAGGTATTGCGAGCGTTTCTTGGAGCTGATGATAGACCTGGAAGCGTTGCTGCCGACTCGGCGCTTCTTCAACACGGTCATGGACGATTGTCACCTCGTGGTCCGGTGTCAGTTGGCGCCTTTGACGCGAAGATCAGAAGGACAGCTGTTTACTCAGGTGAGTGGATCTTGATTGCAAATAATGTTAATGGTGCGTGCCAATTTTAATACCTGGATTTCAAGCCTTACAATCAGACTTTTTTACAAAACTAATTTAGGTTTTAAATACTGTTGAAAATTAAAACAAAATTAAAAAAGCTAACAGTGCCTTTTAAGTTCAAGATTTCCTCGGAGCTCATTCAACGTTCTAGAAGTAGGGTAATATTTTCTTTTCCTTGTGCAAACAAAACGTTGATGGAAAATTCGTCTATACCTACTGCATATTTCTGCGGTTTCCGCAGGGATGTTCATAAAAAAATGGTTTCGGCTCTGCAGAATTTACCATAGGTTGGTTACATATACCGTTGGGTAATTTTATCGTTTTTACTTTGGAAGTGGATGTTATCTCTTCTTGAGAGTGTAATTTATTTATAAACGTAAAGCATGGCAATTGACTCATTGCAAATTTTTAGAAATGTTTGTTCTGTAAAGTTGAAAGTCTCTGTGTTATTGATAATACATTTACAAATATTAGACTGTCAGGCTTTTACGCTTACAAAAATTGTTTTCTAAGCATTTGGTATGTTCCTAAATTTTAACGACGCCACAAATTTTATGACAGAATTCCCAGAAGTAAATCGGTCTATATGTCGAGTACGCATCCAATCGAATTAATGTGTGGCAAATGAAACTTACGTATAAACTTATCTGTAAATCAAATAATATTAAAATGTCATACATTCTAAAATGGCTTTGATTTATTTTTTTTATTCAGTAAAAATTGCGTATGGCACGTTACCAGCAACAAAGAAAATGTCTGGCAATGGTGAATTCATGTTTCTAACAGTTTTAGAATCTACTAAGAAAGATTTTTTTGAAAATTATTTCAAAATAACCTGTTTCATATAACGACGCAACGTCTCTCGACTGCGAGACTGTCGCACGATGTTCGGATGAAAGAACTAGCTCTACTAAAATTATTTCTCGAAAACGTTTACAAATGTATTATTAGCAATAACACATTCAAACTTTTTCACAAACTACAAACCGTTGATCTGCTGTACGTTATTAGTTACTGAGGGTCATATTGAAGAATAGTATTTGTAACCTTTTTTTGTGATAAGGATGTCTTTGCGGCCTCTACTTGCGGTCCTCCACGGGAGGTCACAATCTGTACTAAGTTTGCTTTTAGGCAAACTGAAAGGATGAGAAAATAAAACAAATAATCATAATGTTTACTCAATATATTTCTGTCATATAAAGTTCATTAAACTGTGAATATAAAAGTAAACTTGTCTAAAGAGAGCCGCATTTAGTAATATAAAAAGTGGTATAAATGAAATAGAAAAAGCCATTGAAGATTACATCTAAAGAGTAGGACGGACATAACCATATATAGCAGTCTTATACAAATTCCTAAACTAAAAGCTACCATGCAAGAGATTAAATATATTCATTAAATATTGATGAATTCACAAATTTAACAAAAAGTATAGTAATTGTTTGTAGTGTTTTGTAAAGGACATGATTGTAAGTTTTTTTTTTTGTTTAACACGGACGCCATATAAAAGGGTAAAAGTTCTGATTACTATGTGCTCGGACATTTCTTAGAAGTATATTTTGTAATAAAAATAATCACCAAAATATCATTGGCAATACATGTGAAAATGCATTTTTTTATTTCAAAGCAAAGAAGTCACTCTCTTATTTGTTTAACAATAATAATTATTATTGTTAATGTTGAAGAGTTCGGATCAGATAACTCCGAGGATCACTGCGACCTGGATAGATCTATTGGGGACCGCCTCTTATTTAATAAGCTAGGCGGACAGTCTCTAGGAACTGTACAATGCACTTAGGGCTTATCAGCTTATTGTCCAGCAGTCTGCTTCTTGCTTGGTTAAGTGCTTTGCCCTCACAGAGTTAACTTACACTGTCAACGCTCGGACTAAAATCCTGTGTTTTAATAGTATATGACGTGTATAATAGGGATGGAATTAGCAGCCATGTTAACAACCAAACACACCATTAACATTTTTTTCGAAATACACTTTACAAATAGCGTCACTGGTATTAACACTGCAGCATTTAACATAATTTTAAACCACGCTAGTATTTCCCAACTGATTTAAATTAAACTAACATAGAATTAAGTACATTTAGTGAGCATTCTGTTGTATGAGCGTACAATTGAAATAAAATTATTAAATACGTATAATACAGGTAGGTAAAAAGTCTTACCGTCTTATTAATAAACATGGATTAAGGTAGGAGTAAAATTAAGACTATGATATCTGGTTGGACCTTCGAGTACTTTACGCTTTGTTTATTAAAAAGTCGGTAAGAGAGAGTATATAACATTTTAAGAAAAATGTCAACACTTCGACTTTGGCCAATATATTTTCCCTTGCTGCTTCAAAACCAATTTTAAAAATGACAGCTCATGTTATCGTTGGAAAAATTAACTGTTTGATGATAAAAAGTTTTTTTTCTAATCCATCGTAATTTCATATTATATTGATAACAAACACACAAACATTACCTCTAAATAATATGTAATATGTAAACAAAGACATTCTAACCGTCTTATTAATAAGCATAGACTAAAGTAAGAGTAAAGTAAAGTTGATATTATAGTCACAGTCACAGTGAAATAAAGACTATAAGTACCTGGTTGAACCCTGGAGTACTTAAATCTATGTTTGTTAATAAGACGACAAAGTGTTTCTAAACTAGTTAGCTGAAAGATAATTAAGCATTAAAATACTATTTGGTCAATCAAATTCGAACAAACTTAGCCACATAAAATCTTACAAATCTTAAAAAACAAACTTATGTAGCACACGTGAGACCATATATATTAGAATCTGTCTAATAAAGATGGTCTAATCAGTAATCTGAAATATATATACGTTCATACACAATTTTTCAAATATTATTTAAAAAAAATAATACGGTCAATATTTTGTTTTGTCTAGCACAAACACATCAATTATTTTATTCATAAACTGGTTTAAAATAATTAAAATTAAAAACGCCAAACAGTTTTTAAAACTGAGGTTTTAACTTTTAAGTAGCCTTCAAAATCTCATAGTTTTAAAAATACCTTTTAAAAGCCAATTAACACATTGCTCGTTATTAATACTGGTTGTAATAAGGCACAAATATCTACGGTGGAACATCACAGACTGCAAGTACACTAAGAGCACAAATTAAAACGCACCCTGTAAGTAAATACAATAATTGTTTTCTTCTATTTCGATAATGACTTTTCATTGTTTAAATAAATTTCATTAAACCAGCTTGTACAGACTGGAATCAACATCAATAAATTCGTTTATATTAAACTAAATATTCTACGTTTACTTAATTATTGAATATTGACAAAACATACACATTGTCATAAATAGCTATAACTAATCTTTAGGACAGGCTGAAATGTATGTAATGCCCCTGCATATTTTGAATGTAGCCACTTAGTGCTTCACTTACATAATATACCTATCAGTGGAGAGCTAGTGGGCAAGTGGCGACCTGTGGGACTATTCAGTTACTTTTTAGTGATGATCACTGGGTAAAGTGTACATCAAATAGCTATCAAATGACGTGTTTTATATTTGCTATTTCCTGTGACCAACAGAAATACAATGGAGATAGCATAATATATAAAGCACGTCATTTGACAGCTATTAGTTGTACTCTTTACTTAGTGATCATCACTAGCCCCACATGTGCGGGGCACTAATGTCTTATGATCGCAATCACACTGTGTTGTATGTTTGGGTATATTTTAACACTATAGGAGTATGTTTTGACATTCATATTTCTTTGGATTTCGTGTTTAAGCAAGCGAAGCTGTTTCAATAATCATAACTGTAATGAGTCTAATATAGCTCTTAACGTTAATCGCCTTGCCACGAAAAAATAAGACGCCTGTTTAACTAAACACTGCCGCAAATAGACATCCTACAAATTATATACTACATGAATGACAGTGTGACTTGAGAATACAATTTTAGACAATGTTAATTAAATTGATACAAAACTAAAACAATTGAAAACTTCCGATAAATTCTACATTTAATACAGCTAAAAACCATCTCTATTACATTAATTTTCGAATAAAAAAATTCAACCTCTCAAAGTATGTCACATTCCTCCCCGTTCGGGGGTTGACAATGTGTGTTCAACGAGTCTTTTTTGTGGCAAGATTGTAAAAGTTCAAATCTGTGAAATAGCTACAAACCTATTAGGGTATATACTCGTATATTTAACTGAGGATTTATAAATGAGCTGAAAAATCATAAAAACAAAATAAAATTTGTTAGACTCGAATCAAAAGTAGTTTTAACTGTTGTCAAAAGATATTTTTTTTAAAAAATACGGTTACCAATAAAAATAAACGATACCAAAGACAACCTGGAGACAAATGGTTATTGGTCGCACCGGCCAGCCGCCCTCGACACACGTCTGGGTGGTCGGCCAGTCGCCACATTAGTATGTACCACCATTCATATGTGTCATCTCGTCTCCCCATTCACCAGTGGGTATCGGTTCCGCATAACAACAACTTTTTCTAAGTAAAAATGTAACGTGAGACTGTCTCACCACGCATATGTAAAATATAAGTATAGCTTGTAGTAGATTCACCACTATGTGGGCATATAGTAGGCCGTCGAAGTTGAGCCACGATAGTAGTAGGAATAACCAGGCGATAGTCATTATGAGAAACATTTGCAGGAACAGATTAAAGCTGTAAAAAAATATTTATATTATTTTTAATGTTTAATATATGTAATATTTAAATTAATGTTTAATATATGTAATATATTCATTGTATATGTAAGCAAATATTAAGCAACACATCACAAATAAATGTGGCTGGTAACGATTAACGACCATGAGTAAATAACTGATTGTGCTACAGAGATACACACTATTTGTGGGATAAATGGTAGCTAAGTTTGAAAAATACTTCATATCTTTTCTAACAAGGAAATTGGTATAGTGACCAGATTATTTTTTCAATAAATAACTTCGCTTTTTGTAAGTATAATAAGAACTAAAAAATAAATACCAAATAATTAGAAATGTGCTCCACTTTCCAATGCTCACACTCCACAAACTGATAGTCAGAGAGCAATAGTATTTCTGATGTTTCATAAAATAGTGGCTTAGTTTCAATTTTGGATACTGGACATACAACATACAAATAAGTTAATTTCTACCTAAATTTTTTAGGTACCTTATTTCTTTTTTATTAAAAACATATTTGTCTGATCAATCAGTGAACAAGCACATAACCCTCCTGATGTTACAGGTGTGTCCGACTGTCCTTTAGTCGGGATGTGAGACCAATAGTTGTGCAAGAATGAAGGTCGTAATTAAATCTATTATGCTTACCATCCCTTAAGTTTGTAGTGGATTCTTCCATAAATGTTTATTCTCTTTATTACTTTCAAAGTAGTTATATAGAAAAATAAATTGACGAGTATTGTAAAGGCCACTGGTGTGAAGAATATGGCTATACCTAGCCATCCTGAAATAAACAAATATTAATGACAATTTTCAATTGACAATATCCTTTCATCCAAAATAACTTCACAAAAACCAGTTTCACTCAGCTGTAATGGTTTTAGTCGTTGTTACCAAATGGTTATAATTCACAATTTCTGATTAATTAATCTTATAATCTGTAGATGTAATATTTTCATATTTTTTATAATTTCATTTTTTTGCTATTAAACAAAAACTCTAAGCTTACCGATGGTTTCTTGTTCAATATCATCAACAATGATGGATGATGAGAACTGTGTCCGTGTTTTTCTATAAGGGTTAGTTCCACTGTCGAGTAGAAAATGTGCACAGATTGCTAGTGCCGCCATCAATGTCACTGCTGACCATACAACACTTGAATAATAACAATATTTTCGCACATCCGTGACTCTTAGAAAAACGTTTCGTGACCTGAATATTTTGAAAATGAAAGGACTATTAAAATTGTATTATGTTATTCTGGGTGTTTATATTTATTCTGATATCTATTCAAGTATATCTATGTATTACAATCATTGATTAGCACACAAAACACAGCCTTGTTATATACTTACTTTAGGGTTTCAATTTGTGCAACTTGTCCAACATTAATTTAATTGTTACAATAATTATAGAAATCTAGTGGATTTTAAGTTATACAATTGGAATTTCGTTTTCACTAACAACATTCATCCATGATAATCAAAGCAAAGGTGAACAAAGTCAATTTTGTAGTATTTCTGTAGTGTATCTTGTTTTACAATAACCATTTTATAATGATTATGTGATTTATATATTATTAGTAATAATACAAACATAACTTACTTAAATGTTTTCCAAATATAAAAGCCAAAACTGTTTAGCCAAAAGAATGCTCCCAGTAAACTTATATATAACATTATATCTGAAACAAATGCATAAGAAATTAAAATATATGTATGTTTAATTAAAGATATTTGAATGAGCTTTAGGAATCATTTTTGATTAAATTAAAAAAGGAGTTTATCAATTCATACATATTTTTGTTTTGTGTTCTTGTTACATGATTACTCAGCCAATAACTAATGGTATTGTATGATTATTTTTTTGTAAAATAGGTCATGGTATGATGGTGTCTCCATATAAAATTTATCAAAGTCCAACCACTAGATTTTAATTATTTATATTAATGTTTTTTCGTATACTTAAGACTAATATTTTTTATAAATATTAAAATATTTGCACACCATAATATGGTAGAATATAAATAATATTTATATAAAAATAAATAAATTTGTTAAAGTTAAATTTGTTGTTGTTTGTTGTAATATTTATATATAAAAAAATTAAATATTTTTGTAACATCTCATTTACACACATATTCCGCAAATAATTTTCATTTTCAATTAGTATAGAAAATTGCAGTTGTTTTTTTTAGTTTTACTGCACTTGCATTATTTTGCTAATATCTGTGCGTGAGTTGCTAGCTATTGAGACAATAAGCTTTTAAATAAAGCATAACTTTTGAAATAACAAGTCAAACCTTTCTGTTGCAAAAAAATAAACAAACACAAATAACACAAAAGTACTTAAACTTTACTCACCTGTGATCATAAAACTGACATGATTACTAAATTCTGTAAAGATTCTAACGAGATCAGCAGCTTGACTGACAATCAAACAAACATTTATAGTTGTGATAATGTTGCCAGCTAAATCTCTCAGAGTTGGCAGCACAAAGTATATAATGGCCACCAATAGAAATAGAATCATAGCAATAGCATGAAATATAGGATTTAATATTTTTTTCATCAAGAAACTCGTGTCTCGCCAGTTAATAAGTACTTCTGGTACACACACAAGAGCATACTGTCCAGTAGTGTTTGAGCTTGTAATGAGAATCTGTAAATATAGAATATATGACACATCTTTTATTGTTGTCTTCACAAATAGTACTCAGAGCCTTGTCAACCACAAACAGGATGTAGCCATCACTGTGACATAATTTTGTTAGGGGTTAGACGGGCACTGTCCATCTCAGATAACTTGTTAATACCTAAATAAAAATAAATCTGCTGTGCTTGTTAGTATTAATATTATGTAATAAATACTTTTAATAGTGAATGTGCATCAAAAATAAACCCCTTTTTTTCTTGCATATTCCAGTTTAATGCGGATTTTCTTCTCTAGTGAAAATACTTCAAAAGATTAAGTAATTGAAAAATGTAAAATTTTAAAGAAATGTTATTAATATCAACCTTATCCATGCAATATTTATCCTGATTATGCACATAAAATGATGGCTCCTTAATTTCTGGTATCTGTATAATTTCATGAATTCCAATGGTGTTTGATATCAATGGATCATCTTTGATGTCAGAACTGTGCTCGTGATGTATTATATGTCTTAACCTCCCATCCATTAAAAGGTTAAGCCTGAAATGATGTTCTAACTGAGTAAAAACGAACCTTCAATGCACAGATTATAAGTAAAAATATCAACATTTCTGTGATTATATTGGTTTAAAATGTATTTTGTACGTAATAAACCTATGTCACCTTCAACTTTAACCTTAGTTATTCCTACTATTACAAAGACAGTGTTTAATACTGCACTATTCTGGTCAGGGAGTAAATCAGCCAGCAGATTTGTACCTATATTAGGCTACACTTTTCCTTTTGCTTTCATTACTTTATCAGTGGTGTCTATAGGTCATGGTTGGGTCATACAATCTCACAAAAAATATTATTCCTACAACAGCTAGCCATTTATTTTGTTCTCCTTATATTAACCTCGTAAATTATATACAAATTCATCATAAAAAAGCTCTAAATCAGCGAGCTGTTACTTATAATATTTTAAGCAGTTTGGGAATTTGAAACATGGAGGACTTTGAAAAAACAAGGGCAAAGGATGAAATGTTGATTCTGTTCATTAGTTAATATTCTGCATTAACCAATACTGAAGTAATACTCACAATATTTTTAAAATGTAAAATATAGCTCACAATGTATAAATACATTGTACAAAATACTTAGCATAGTTTTCACAAATTACTTTAACACACTAGTTATTCACTGCATAACTTTTTTGCAGAAACTATGAGTCATAAACACATATTTTGATCTGTACGAAAAAGATGTGTCATCTAATCTTGTCTTTTTCAGTGCCTTCACAAACAAAGGTATCTCACATGATAAAATATTATATTCTTAGATGGTATAATATTTTGAATATGGTAATTACATTTAAATTGGTTCTTAGTTTGTATTATATTGCAATTTAAAAATCTATACAGTTACAAAAAAGCCAAAGCACTCACTCATCCTCGGATTTGCCCAAATCAAATATTGGTCTTTGCTGTGTTGTAATACAATCTGGCACACCATTTACATATCTGAAATACTTAATAGTAACACTTTTTCCCTCCTCATTTTTAAAATCTGGAGACCACACACCTGAAATAAATTAGCATTTTTCATAAAAAAAATGTAATTCACTAATTTATGTTGTTAAATAATAATTTTAAATGAAGATTTCAACTTCCTCTGACTAAACCAGTATTGCCAAGTTTATACAAAAATGTTTTAAATTATGTCTGCATTGCATAACCTTAGCATCTCCTTCAGATGGTAAATGCTCATTGTGTGACTAGCAAGTGTTAGGTGCTCATTATGCGACTTGCAAGTGTTAAGTGCTCATTGTGTGGCACACAAGTGTTAGATGCTTATTGTGTGACTCGCAAGTGTTACTCTTTATTTCATCATATCATTTACTATCACATTTTTTTGCAATTATTGTGTTATATTTTTTGCCCAAATTTAAACAAAAGACTTGTGGTCAGCTTTATGTTGTAAAAGAATTTAAATGTCAATACTTATAAATAGGTACAATTTTACAAATGCAACAAAGACAACACAAACAAACAAAGTATAATTCACCTACAGTTTTGTCTCAAGCTTTGATTCGACTGGAATATCTTACCATTTCTTTTTAGTAATGTACTTACTTTGGTTGTATTGGTTCGCTAATCGGCAAACAGAATCGACCATAAGCTCGTTGAGTTCACAACATTTATTAATCTTTATTGAATTTTGTTGTTCAGACAGTTCGTTCAAATCATTGTTTACAACTTCACCATGACTTAAATAATGTAGCCAATGTAAGGTTATTATGGTTACTTTTATTGTTATTTTAAAACAACGCATTATTTACGATGTTTAACTTTTATTTTGAATATGAATTCATAAAGTTCGGTTGTTACTGTTTGTAGTGGGCACTTACAAGGCACTATTTTACTACCTATCTATGTATTTTTAGCGTTTTTCCTCACGATAGTTCAAATGTTTTTTTACTTAAATCTATTTAATTAAAATATTGAGTTCGATTAGTCTTCCCAATTTGCAGCTTTTGATTATTTTTATTTACTAACTAAAACTTTAAAGATATGTTCAACTTCTGACAGTCATTTGGCAAAAATGTCAAATTGAAATGTCAACTGTAGTTTTTTTATTTTTTTTTAAGTTTGTTTGCCCCATTCTGGGGCCGGCTAAGACCTTTAGGCCATGCTGCCACGTCTTCCGTATTAATTATTTCTTCATTAGTTATGTTATGTCTACAATATTAATTATTTTTATACAGTCATTGGTCACTTTAGGCCATGCTGCCACGTCTTCCGTAATAATAAATTCTTTTTCATATTAAAATTTTAAATTCATTTCTTCAGTTTCTGACCATATTTCCCCTTTTTAAAAGTAATTTAAATATTTAAATAATTAGTGAAGGCACTAAGACAAAGGTTATTATAGTCCTTCAATACGTCTTTAGTTTTAATTTTTTGAAGTTTACATATTATGTTTCTTCGTTAATTTGTTTTATAGTACGTCACATCCTTGAATTACGATTATTTTAACACAAATTATAAAACTAAAATTCTGAACACCAAAATCATTTTCTTTCATGTTGGCGCCAAAACTTCTACGACAGTGCAAAAAGTTTCTTTATTATTCTTTTTTTTACCTCTATATTTTATATTATGTAATAAACACGTATCTTCATATTAATTCATATCTTTTTCTAGTTTCGTCTTCAATTTTCTTTCTTGTTCAGGCCTCTGCCTATTCTGTCGTGATAAAACACTACAATAGTCTTTCACTAGTATAGTTTATTGACTAAATCACATTTACACACAACTAAATAATATTTACACTTTATTTAATTTACAAATTGTACATTTTTACATTATATTACACATTTTTAGCTTAATGATTGGAGGGAACCCTCGAAAAGCGCGCCTTCCCCCTCCGACCGTTCCCGCCAACCCAGTTTTTTTTAAGTTAATTTGCCCCTTTCTGGGGCCGGCTAAGACCTTTAGGCCATGCTGCCACGTCTTCCGTATTAATTATTTCATCATTAGTCACATGTCTTCCGTTAATTATTCTTATACAGTCATTAGTCACTATTTACAAAGTCACGTCAGGCTCTTGAGTAAAGCGGCGGTCACTTTACAAAAGCTCACATTGGGAGATTTGGTGGCAGCGAGGAAATTCACGATACACTTATTTCTTCATTCATTTGTGCACTTTCACTGAACAAAATTAAACTAATTCCCACCCGAATTAACTAATTTTACTCATAATTTACACTAAATTCAATAATCGTTAAAAAGGTTAAAAAATTCCTTGTTTTTTTTTTATTATTAGCTATATTTTATAAGTTGATTTGCCCCTTTCTGGTGCCGGCTAAGACCTTAAGCTATGCTGCAATTTATTTTCAATTCACTTCTTAAGGTTTTAATTATCTCGTTTCCCTCTTTTTTCCCCTGAATCCTAAAATCTTCTCTTCTTTCGCGATAGCGCCTAAACTTCCTCTACTATGTATGTTTATTTTTATGAATCTTTTGTTTTCCCTCTATCTCTTATACCAGTTTTATGTTAGATAAATAATAAACCGATATCTTAATATTTCGTTTATTTTGCTGGTTTCGTCTTCAATCTTCTTTTTTTTGTCAAGGCAAACTTATTCTGTCGTGATAAAACTCTAAAATCTACAATTGTTCCTTACTGTTTTAGACTAGAACAGTTTATTTACCAGAAACATTCAAGCTTATACATGAGAAAATAATGTTTACACATTGTTACAAATTATACTCATTACTTTATTTCTTATAATTTTTTACTTTTCCTTTTTTTATCTTATCTATTATGATTATCTTATATCTTATGATATTGGATGGAACCCTCGAAAAGCGCGGCTTCCCTCTTCGATCGTTCCCGTCAAACTTATTTGTTTATGTTAAGTTAATTTGTGGAACAGCTAAGACATTTAGGCCATGCTGCAATGCCTTCCGTATTAATAAATTATATTTCTTCTTATTTATTTTCAATTAACTTCTTAAATTTAATTTCTTATAATCATTGGACGTTATAAAATGTTATATCAGGCTCTTGAGTAAAGCGGTCGCCTCCTTACTCAAGTTCGTTATTTGAGATTCGGCGGTACCCAGAAAATACACGAAATACTAATTTCTTCATAAAAATTAACAAAATTGTACTAATTGTCTCCTAAATTAACTAATTTTTACTCAGATTATACAGGAAGTTCAATATTTACGAAAAAACTACGACTATTTTTTTCACGGAGGCATCAAAACTCTGTTTCTTTTTTATAATTTTTCAACTATTGTCCCTTTCTGGGACCTGCTTAAGGCTTTGTCTTCCGTATTAATCTATTAATTTTTTTGTTATTTAATTTCAATTCAGTTCTTAAATTTCATTTATTATAGTCATAGGTCTTGAGTAAAGTGGTGGATTTCCTTAGTCAAGCTCATTTTGTGAGATTTGGCAGCAACGAAGAAATACTCGCTACACTAATTTCACTGTGCGCTTACACGGAACAAAATTGTAAGAAAAGCCATCAAAATTGACTATTTTCACTCAGTATAAACACTAAGTTTAATTTAAAAAAATACAACAGTCTGGCGTAAAAATTACATTTTTTTTTGTTTTTTCGCTTCGTCCACAAAGGACAGGCTTAGATCAAAGGCTACACTACATCTTCTATAGCTAGATACTTATAATCAACCAATAGAAGTGCAAATTCTGTAAATATGAAAATATTTAAAAATTGACTTTTCAAGTGACTGAATATAAACGATAGAACACATTTTCAGAACTTTTGTCTGTCTATCTGTATCATGACCGCGAGTTCCAGTAATCATAACGACATTTGGAGAGTAGTACCCGACACATACCCATACTTAAGGTTCCGAACAATATTATTTTTACCCACTAAAGGAGTTAGCGTGGGAGAGGGATCTATAATTTAGTAAAGCGTAGTTTAAATAGTTGAATATTCCCTTTTTTATTTTGTGCTTTACAGATGTATACCTATAGCGAATATAAAATTGTACCTGAATTGCAGTGTATCTGGTAAAAAAGTCGAATGTCTAGTTCCGTTTTTTGTCGCGCACGGAGTTAGGTAGCGATGTAAAAGATGAGTTGACGCAGTTTTTTCATGTTTCTTTAGTTTTGTGTAGCATTCTCTACGTTATGATATAAAAAATCTTCAAGTTCAAGGTAAAGCACAACCGTCGGTCATGGAGATCGTGTACGTTACTGGAGCGTTGCTATTGTATGGTCGGTTCTTGGGCAATGTGCGAATGTCCACTGGATACCGTATCCTCCAGCACGAAACACAATATTTAAAATTCATGGCACTAGTGGAATAAATCAGTAACATAAATTATTGGATCAGTGGGCGACGGAGTCATCACATGCCCACACTGACATATACTAACAATTATTTTTCTCTTTTTTTCGAGCCGAAAAGATAGGCAGAAGTAGTTGAAGTACCTAAAACCACAACTAACCGAACTAAGTCCCACAAATTTGATAGATGGCACGCCTATCGCCAATTGAGCATAGGTAGTTTATATCCAATCCCGGGCAATAGGTTTTTTTTTTGGAAAATTGAAAATAAATATTTTCTTTCTCTTTTCTTGCCCGACCCGCGGATTGGAACTAGGGACCGCGAGAAGTCAAGTCCGACATCGGACAGCAAGACCACAGAGACGAAAGACATAACTCACTGATTTTTAGGCGGGATCAAGTGAAAAATTAGGTACTTTGTTTTTCATAAATTTCGTGTTCATATTGAGTTAAAATTAGAAGCAACAAAAAGATTTGAAAGAAGATTTTATTTCGCTTTAAAAAGATTTTTCTTTTAAAAATATTAACTATGAATTAACTCATTACACGCAGCTTACATGATTATTGATTATTAACGCTTGTGCGTGATTTTCTTCTTTTTAGAGCGTTTAAATGAAAGCCTTTTTTAAAAAGTTCTATTTTGCATTAACTAATGTGTTGCCAAACACATTAGTCATTCAAAAAAAATATATTAACAGAGCAGTTACATTGATATTGATTGATGTTTGTTCGCGTCGAATCTTTGAACCCATTTTAGAAGTAGATATCTTCAACCGATTGAGCTGAAATTTTGTATACATGTTTAGTTTGGATGACAAAGCATGACAAGGTACTACAAAGTAAAAAATAAATTTAATGCAAAATAGAACTTTTTAAAAAAGGCTTTCATTTAAACGCTCTAAAAAGAAGAAAATCACGCACAAGCGTTAATAATCAATAATCATGTAAGCTGCGTGTAATGAGTTAATTCATAGTTAATATTTTTAAAAGAAAAATCTTTTTAAAGCGAAATAAAATCTTTTTTCAAATCTTTTTGTTGCTTCTAATTTTAACTCAATATGAACACGAAATTTATGAAAAACAAAGTACCTAATTTTTCACTTGATCCCGCCTAAAAATCAGTGAGTTATGTCTTTCGTCTCTGTGGTCTTGCTGTCCGATGTCGGACTTGACTTCTCGCGGTCCCTAGTTCCAATCCGCGGGTCGGGCAAGAAAAGAGAAAGAAAATATTTATTTTCAATTTTCCAAAAAAAAAACCTATTGCCCGGGATTGGATATAAACTACCTATGCTCAATTGGCGATAGGCGTGCCATCTATCAAATTTGTGGGACTTAGTTCGGTTAGTTGTGGTTTTAGGTACTTCAACTACTTCTGCCTATCTTTTCGGCTCGAAAAAAAGAGAAAAATAATTGTTAGTATATGTCAGTGTGGGCATGTGATGACTCCGTCGCCCACTGATCCAATAATTTATGTTACTGATTTATTCCACTAGTGCCATGAATTTTAAATATTGTGTTTCGTGCTGGAGGATACGGTATCCAGTGGACATTCGCACATTGCCCAAGAACCGACCATACAATAGCAACGCTCCAGTAACGTACACGATCTCCATGACCGACGGTTGTGTTTTACCTTGAACTTGAAGATTTTTTATATCATAACGTAGAGAACGAGCAGGTGACTCCACCTGCTCGTTCTCTACGTTATGATATATAAAAAATCTTACTACCCTTTGCCCCTAGTCTCGTCGGATGGTCGCGATCGTCACTGCAAAGCAATGTTTAATATTTTTTACTGGTAACAATGACAGCAGCTGACTTGATGGAGTGTGATGTCCAAATGTAATAAAAGTTAGACCAAGCCTATTATGTATTCACTCTTTCCTTAAAGAGTCCAAGGTTTAATTCTGTGGAGACACTGCTTTAGGAAGACATTTCCAACCCGCAGCCATTTTTTTATGATATTGGAAGGCTAACAAGCAGACGGATTTCCTGATGGTAAGAAATTTACGCCGCCTAGAGACACCAAAGGTGGTAATGATGCGTTGCCAACCTGAGGCCGAGATGTTAGGCCTGGAGCAAAAGCAAGTTTACCGGCTACCTTACCCTTCAAACCGGAACAAGTCATGACGTTATGGCGGCAGGAATAGGTAAGGCGGTGGTACCAATCCGGGTGAGTCGCTACAAAACTCTACCGCCTTCACCGGGTAGTGTGAAAGAACTGGCGAACGCAGAGTGTCTATGCATGCTGTCTGAGCACCTGCGGTATGTACTACTGTCTGGTATCGTGGTGTTGGGACGGAGCTGGTGGAATCAGTCACACCGAAATACGAGTCTCGTCAGTTACGTGCTGGTGTTTTTGATTACTTTTCATCGCTGATACATTTCTACGCTTGCCTTCACAAATTACGTTTTACGAAACAATATTGGGCTTAGGTTATATATTACACATTTAAAAGAAAAGCATCCGCTGTATGAAAATAAGTATATTTACAAAAAATAATCAATTGCATGCTCCTAAAAGACTAAAATTTTAGTATTTACACTCACGTAAATGCTAATCTTTAGTTTATGATGACAGGATTTATATTTGTGAGGAATTTTTAATTTTTTTTGACGTATTATTACTGTTAATTATGGCACATTTTTAAGGCAAATTCAAAACCTTTGATGGCTTCTAATTAATGACCTAAAAATTTAGGTGAGTGGGCAATAGCCACTCGGAGACTATCTTATGTATATAGCAGCAGAAAGATATGTTTTCTGAGTATTTAAGGATTTTTCCATAAAACCGTTCTAAAACAGTTTTTTTTTTTGGGAAATATGTCATGATTCCACAATGTTATCATTACCCATTCGTATTTCATTATATATTTTGAATAAACATTTATTTTTAAATTATATTCATTATATATTTTGAATAAACATTTATTTTTAAATTATATTACGCATTTTTTTACAATAATAACTTTATAATAAACAATAATAATAAATTAAATTACTTTATCCAACTACAACAAATTAACAAAATTTTATTTTTGTTATAAAGGGATTTTAATATGCAACGCTTGTTCGTTTGTCTTCTACATATTATACAATACAAATCTTGACGCCCTGTCTTCAAACCCCTTTGCTAAGTATTCAGAGAGTGTCGAGTGACGATATATATAGTTATTACAAGCTATGAATTTCCAAAAACTTGTTACGAAAATCGAGATCAGGTCAAAGACTGTGCTCTATAATATTACTTATCCACTAGCACCGTTGGTGCTATATAAAATAATAAACTTAAGTAAATTTAGAAATTGCTGAATGAAAATGACAAACGCGCGCTTGTAGAGATTCTTCTTGTTTATGTTAATGTAAGATAACATTCTGATGATGTAAATTACTTAGAAATGAATCGCTTACGAGTTACACTTAACTATTATTATAAAACTTAACAGACTTAACTAACTATATTTGGTTTGGTGACTGTGGCATTCGATATTCCTATTGCCTAGAATCTAGCCTAACTTCCATGATATCGTCGGACAATATTTGTTGATCATCACCATCATCGTCGGGACTCAGTTTTTCCGCAAGAGGCCGAGTTATTTGTGAGCAGAAGTTCATGTCAGCCAGACCTTGGATAGCTCGCTTTCTGAACACAACCAAGATTAAAAAGATGACGACCCCTTGCAAGCAGTTGAACACATCCATTATTTTCCTGAAAAAGAAACAGTTTGTTAGCAGGATATTTTTTTTTATGTTATAGGAAGGCAAACAAGCAAGCAGATTTCCTGATGGTAAGAAATTCACAACGCCTAGAGACACCAAAGGTGTTAATGGTGCGTTGCCAACCTGAGGTCAAGATGTTAGGCCTCTAGCAAAAGTAAGTTTACCGGCTACCTTACCCTCCGGACCGAAACACGTCATGACATTATGGCGGCAGGAATAGGTAAGGCGGTGGTACCAATCCGGGTGAGTCGCTGCGAAACTCTACAACCTTGACTAGGTTAGACTTATGTCACGGTGTTAGTGATGATAAGCCTATGCTCGCCTTTTACGAGCTGCCTGGCAATAAAGGCAGATGGTCTATTCTGCAAAGGAGTCCGGACCAACACGGGTGAAAAAATTAATTTAAATTTTTGGGTATTTTACGTAAATGCCATTAAAACCTTACTTTCTACTACTATCCGGCCGTCGCCTTAGATCTATCTCACTGTGGCACACTTACCGCACTTACTTATATTTAATTTTTTTATGATAGGATAGGCTTCGTAGGGCTGCGGGATGTTAGAGCTCTAGGGAATTAGGGTTATACTTAATAAAGCTAAAAGTAATCGTACAAACGTATAAAATTGAATAAAGCTGATCTATCAAATACGGTCGAGTTTCGACAGCCGCGCCAGCCGCCGCTAGCCAAAAACGTACAAAAGCTAAACACGCGACTAAAGTAACTTGAAGTTGGTATTGCAGTAGGTTGTTGTGACGCTTTCTTGTCTAGAGCAATTTGCTTATGGTGTCATAGAAAAGCAGATAGACTTATTTTAATTGGCTTTTTAAAATTTAAGTCCAATTAAACGTCTCAGTCGTGTTTGATTTAATGTCCGCGTCTAGCGGAGACATTTTTGGTTTATAAAAAAATTAAATGGTTTAATATCACACAGGCAAAGTCGAGGGCGTAGGGTAGTTATGAAACAAGACATAATATAACGCCCCTAATCTGGAAGCTGTCGACATTGCAAACGCCTGATGTCGAACCTCACTCGTTTCCAAAAAAACCGTTCCAACACTCTCCCCTATTGACCAAGTGACCTGCCAAAACTTGGGTTTACGCCGAGGTCGAGGGACAAGTGCCGACGACAGGGGACGGTCGCCATGTGTATTGACGGTGTCAGCGACATCATGTTCCATATTTTTTTTTTAAAAAAAAACGAACAAGCATGCGGCTCTCCTGATGGCAAGAGATAACAGCAGAGTATAGACACCATAGTTATTGTAGGTCGGAGGATGTGCGTCTGTCTCCTATGGTCGGGATGTTAGGCCAATTGTGCAAGTCTACCAGCTATCCTAGCCATAGGACAGAACAAGATATTGTCATTATTGCTGGCGTAATAAGTGAGGCGGTGAATCCCTTCCCGGACAAGTTCCTGTACAGCACTCTTCCACTAGTGGCCTAGTTGTTAATGGGCACGACGGCAAATGGTCTGTTCTACAATTCTACAAAGGGACTAATTACATACATTAGTCACACAAACTTACCAAATGATATGCGCCCCTCCGTGTGCGAAACTTGCAATCTCGAAGATCCACGAAATTCCCATCACCAGGAACAGTTTCAAGGATACAAGAAACCTAAAAGTAATTAAACACGTTAAAGCAACGTCGCCTATGTCAAGCAACGTCTTGTTGAAGTTCGCCAATAGGATGGCTGGCTACCTCCTTACTCCGGAACGCATAATAACATTGGCAACCAACGGTGCTATCTCGCTTTTTTAATATCACAAAACATAACAGGTCTCATATAGACACCAGTAGTATGTATGTGACATGAATGTTTGTAAACAATTAGACCGCCTCGTTGGCCGAGTGGTTAGCGTACACGCCTAACTACATCGACCAACTGCGAGGCTCTGGTTCGATTGCCGACGGGGGCAGGCATTTGTGTGATGAACATTTAGATGTCTGCATTTCCGGGTCTGGGTGTTTATTAAATATATTCTGGTATCTATTTGAGTATTTCTATGTATTAGTATCGTTGACAAACACCCATAACACAAGCATATAATTTGCTTGCTTTGGGGTTAGATTCAATTTGTGTAACTTGTCCAGAGATATTTTTATTTTATTTATATTAAATTTCACCACAATCGGCCCAACGGTTTATCCGTGAAAGTGTATGGATGTTTGCCAGTTCGTAATAACGTCGAAGTCGGGCTGCTAAGTTGATGCGAAAGGTCGTAGTCGGCAAAGTAAGTGTCGCTGCCCAAACACCCTACTCTAGTACCCTTATCTTGCTTGCTTTGCTCCTAATGTTGCAAAGTAGAACGGATTTTTATTAAATCATCAATATAAATAAAATGGATTTAGGTTCTTTAGAGGATCTAAAACAAAGCAGACCCTATGTTGTTGGTTGCTTTTTCTCAGGAGGTTCGTATTAACTCTTTCTAGGGATTATATTTTGTTGAAATAAAGTGAAAGTCAATACGTTTTGAGTACTTTTCACTAGCGGATAAGTCAAAAAGTCTTTTCGAAAGAAAATTATAGAATATAATATAATATTAAAGAAATTTATATTATAGAATATAATTTTCTTTAAATTGGTCGATCTAACGTGCGTTGCTTGAATAAATAAATCACCATCAAAAAGAGGTGGCATCAACCCCCTTAGTAAAAGCAACTATCGGTATAAGGTCTACTAAAAATAAATAATAGTGCCTCTGCAGTACCTTAATCCAGCACATTTTGTTTGACAAAATTATTCAGTATAGCCGAATTTCGCCTCTTAGGTACTAACTTTGCCTGAACTTACTGGACTAAAAATAGTATCCTAAAACCCTCCACATTTGCTCATTTTGCGCTTAAGTTTACAATGTATTGTTACCAGTTACCGGTACGAACAATCAGTAGAAGATGCACGCCTTGCCTTCGAGTGGTGGCCGAGTGTAGCGGAGACCTTAGTTCAGCAGTAACTGGCTAGTAGCTGACATTAGGCTGTGTTGTGGTTTTGTTTAATATTTTACTTACCTATGCTTGAGGTTGTTCAGTTTATTGACTTCGTATTTCTTGGTGTGAGTCCACAAGTTGAACGACGACAACAGAAACAGGAGGACGTTGCTCGCGATCAGGACGGCAATAGGCCCGTAGAAGAATATCCAAGTTTCTGTGCGTCCTGACATTTATAAAACATTAACTTCACAATATTAACTAAATTATTTCGATGTAGTACATCGCGTTTATAGCATTAATGGAAATTCAGTGAGCGTGTTTTTTTTTCTTCTTCGGTCTGTTGTCCTCTTTTTAGAATAGACCACCTAGTGGCAGCTCGTAAGAGGCGAGCCCGCGGTAAATGTGACATAACCCGTAAGGCCAGTGGCTGTAGAGTGCCGTTGCAGTAACTTGCCTAAGTAGGAATCAACGGCATTACCTATTGCTGTCGCCAGAATGACAATGTCATATTCCGGTTCGGTGGGTAGACTTGTATAATATACGTAGAACCCCGGCTGCAGGATAGCGATGTACCGATAACAGCTATGGTGCCTATAAGTGACAGTTCTTCCTTACCAACGGGATAGCTGTGGACGTGTTCGTACTCTTATCACATATGTAAATGTCTGAAGTCCCCCGACCGTCTTCCGGTTGTATGTCAGAAGTATCCGACCTATCTAGCCTATATAATCGATTATATTTCTAAACTAAAACCTGTATAAGTATCTTCTCATATACTGTATGTATACCTACTATATCCAGCGAATTTAACATATTGTATCGTTAATTAATTAGTCTATCTTGTGCAGGTAAAGTAGAATAAAAACAATAACGATACGAAGTTCGCCGGTCGGCTAGTCTCATTGTACAACATATGTTTCAGTCTAGTTCAAAATATGTTGTAGATATAATAGGGGAGCTACTAGTTCGCTATGTCATAAATAAAATATATATTATACGATACGTGGCAAACCTAACGCTAACCGAGTACCAATCCGACCGCAACGTTTTTGAAAAAAATATAGGTACCTATTTTTATCGCCTGACCCAAGAATCGAACCTATAACCTCATGAAGTCAATTTTTTTAAAACGGAATAATGGCTAAATATGGTACTTACCACTAAACCAGCAGTAGCCATCTCCTATACCTGGCTTGTAGTGATCGCCTTCTGCGAAGTTAGCGCTAAGTGCCACAATCAAGAAAAATATTGATCCTCCCCAAGCGTAGCAGTTGTACAGGAGATATTGTTTCCTTTCCGTTTTCTTCAGGTAACTTGCGTCCCTGGAAGCAGGTTACCAAAATTAGACACGTCCTATTTTTTTAAGATCTCTCTTTAAAACCACACATAACCTTCAGCTGCTGCTGGTCTTCTAATTGCCGTGACACAGTTATTCTACGATAAGTAATCGGAAAACGATTGCGGTGTACTCATCGGAAGATATGAGCTGTTGGAGATCTAGCCCCCTTAGACATCCCTTTATATGTGCCTAGTACTTTGTCCTCCGTTAGCCAATAGAAGCTATTACCTGATACCTAATTCGAGGCCAGCACATTCAATTACGAACATAAGTTCCAATCTTTTTCAGAGAAAAGATGAACTTACTACTCTCCACTCGGCAGACAGCTTGTAAACGGCAAGCGTAACAAATTTAATTGATTTAGGTACATGATCGGCATCCACTGAACTTCAGCAAGACCAATTACTATAACTCTTGGTCGAAGGGTTAGCGTACACCGACTAACCGCGAGGCTCGGGTTTGACGAACGGGGGCAGGAATTTCTGTGATGGACATTGGTATCTGTATTATCGGGTCTGGCTGTTTATTATTGTGTCCATGTATTTATAAATCAAGTATTTATTTTAGCTATTATTTAAACTATTTGTTTTTGTCATAAAGTAATTACGGGTACTGATATTGTTAATTTAATTATCTGAATATCGGCTTCAATGTCATGTTGACCGCTAAAAGAAGTATTGATGTCGACTAAATAACTTTATAAATAGTTTCGTTGTGGCAGTTGGTCCACAGTCGTCGTACAATTTGGAATCAGTAAATATATTTGAAGATATAAGCAAGTTTTATTGGAAGACCTCAACAATATAGATATTAATAATTGTAAACTTAATTTTAGTACATAAAGAAATCATGGTCCAAAAAAGTTTGTTTTACCGCTTCTTCTCCTGACTGGCTAGGTTTAGAAACGGAGGTAGTAAAAGCATAAAGGCCTGTTTGTCCGGAAGTTTGTTTTGCCGTTTCTTCTCCCGACTGGATAGGATTGAAAACGGTGTTAGTGTACAGTAGATACGATTAAAACTAATCTACCTTCAAAGTTATTTGTAATGAATTATGAAGCTTATTAAACATGTAAATAAAATGTTTATTAAAAATATACAGAAGTTCTGTGATTGAAATTTTAAATTGTTGACAACTATTTGATTTCTAGAAAAAAAAAAGTATCTTCACACCCATATCCCTGAAGAGGTCAGCAGAGGCACAACCAGGGCACCCACAACTAGCCGAAGACCCTAAGTCCCACAATGTGATAGGTGGCAAGCCTATCGCCAACCGGGCACATATCCAATCCCGAACAATTTTTTTTTATTAGAAAATTGGAAAAACCCAATTTTCTTTTTGTTATCCGACCCGGGATTCAAACCCGGGACCTCATGCAGTCAAGTCCAACAACTGAACCGCTAGACAACAGAGGCGATAAAGAAATTTTAGAAATTAAATAAAATATTTGCACACCACAATGTGGTGGATTATGTTGGTACGCTTAAATATCTTTGTAACAACTTTGCACCACACATATTCTGCAAATAACGAAATTTTATTTCAATACATATTGGTATATTTTTGTATAATGCCTTTAATAACACAAACATATAATTTCTCACAACAATATAGAGATATATATTTATATAATTTATTGTTGTGTGAGTTTGTGGTGTTGCCGACGGGCTGCACACACATACATATCACATGTAACACATCTAGCCAAACGTGATGGTGACTTAACCGCGACACCACACACAAGGACCCTAAGTTTATATGGATAAACCATACTCACTTCACTGTGCGGTACACGTTAAGGCTTATGACGTTCATCCAGAAGAATGTTGCTATCATCCAGAAGTAGACTAGGAAACCTGTGATGGCGCATATTTCTCCTCGGAATCCTCGGCTCAGCTGCAGCACCCCGAGGGACAAGAAACCAAGGGCCATGCTCACGCACATGCACATGTAACATAAGCCTTGAAGGTCCCTGCAAAGTACAAAAATCAATACAATTTTTAATATATATTGTGCCTTTTTAGGAACGTTAAGCTGTGTGTATCAGTCGCAAAGCTTACTGCAAAATGTGATAAAAATATCTTTGCAACAAAACTGTAGTAGATCTATCTTTAACTGTAAGTTATAAATTGGCCGATAATGGAAACGATATTCTCTTTTGAAAATTCTCGATTTGTAATTGATATTGTATGTCCCATACACGTTTCCACACCGACGCGACGGTGACGGACCAGATTTGGTTGAACTTTCATTTTTGAAAGGATAGACGAGTCCGAGCGAGTAGTCAGCGACTGAGGTATCTTCGACTGCAGGACAAATCTAATCCGTAGTCCTATACTAATATTATAAAGTGGAAAGGTTGGATTTTTGTTTGTTTGAAATGAATAGGCTCCGAAACTACTGGACCGATTTCAAAAATTCTTTCACCTTTAGAATGCCACAGTATCCCTAAGTGACATAGGCTTTGTTTCATCAAAATCGGTGCAGTAGAAGCCAAATTACGCAGGCGAAGCTGCGTGAAACTGCTAGTGTTTTATAAAATGTAAGGACGCTATGGCGATCCCGTCGTATTTGTTTAAGTGATTTGTTTGTTAAAATGAAATCATTGAAATTATTTCTTTCAGATTATGATCTTTAAAATATTGTTTCCTCGTGATGCACCGAGATCGTGACCAAAATCGTGGCTTTTTCACATTCACAAACCGTACCGCATGATGGTTTTTCCACATCTAATTATACAAATTATAGTGTTAGTCCCTAGCCGATGTCCGCGGTTTCGTCCGCGCAACAATAAACTGTTGTCAGGATTCTGTAGTAGAATGCCAACGGAACCCTTATAAGAAAAAAATACACTTGGAATTTACCTCATCTGCGGTAAGCACATGTAAACGGCGAAGGTTATTACGAGGAAGACCACTGAAATCAATGTTAGGACCCCGCCAGTCTCTATCTCGGAGTTGGAAGAGCCGATCTGCTCGAAACATACCACAGCTATAGGTACGGTGCCGAGGCTGGGGGTACTTGCGTTGCGATACATTGTCCCCAAACAGTAACTGAAATGAAAATACATTTTAAGTTAATGCAAAAAAAAGAAAGAAAGACAAAAAGAAAAAGTTAATGCTATATGCGGTAAAGTTAATGCGGTATGTTTAAACCTGACGCCATTGATCCGGGAATGGATAGCTTGCGCGTGTGTCCGATTAACATACATTCATTGCATTTATTTCGGTATTTAATTAAGTACAAAATGTCGTAATGGAGTTTATTTTCCTCAATTTATTCATAAAAATATGAACAATTTATAAGGGTTCAAAAAAAGACGAATCAGTCCGATAAATGGTAGTTAGAAGTGCTATCGCGCTTCGCTTTGCTCGTCTTGGCAGGAGTATCCAGCGCCTTTAAATGTGTTAATTCGCAAAATTAACAAATAATATAATTATTCTAGGTCTGCTGTAACAGTGGTGAGATGTGGTAAAAATATGTACTATTTATATGTATGTAGGTATGTATGAATGTATGTTCCGTTGTCACGTATACTATACGTTAAACTGATTTCGAGAAATTTTGGTACCCATAGTATAGAATTAGATTTGACCTAGTAGAAGTACAAGGTGTACTTTATCCATAATCCTGAAATCTCAATGGGTTCCCACGTTAGAGCCAATTAAAATACAATATTTTTCCAAATTCATTTAGGAATAAGAGTAAAGCTCTGAGATAACAAAAGTATTAATATATTATTGTGTACTTGGGATAAAATAATCTCTCTAACTTTGCAATTAATTGAAAGTAATCAAGTGCTGATAATGACAATGACGTTCTGTATATACCCACCACGTAGCTATATCTCAAGGGTAACGGTAAACATAACATTAAATAACGTAAACACAAGGACGTTACATTTGGGACGTTACATTTGAACTTTATTGACCATATTTTCCACTCGTGACCTGTTCTGTCGACCACTTCGCGGACGTCTCACAGAATGGCCGTTGATGACGTCAATTTGTTTGATTTCTGCTGCTTTCACTTGGCTAAAAGGTCCAGTTACTGTTTTCTACGAATCGTCCATCTGCTTGTTCCCGATGTAGCACCACAAAACAGATGTAGCCGGAAGATACTCACAATTGTGGGTCCTCAACAAAGACAAATCCAGGAGAGTCTTGCGTGGACAGCTTGTTCCCATTTAAAATGATATCCTTGAGGAGCATGTGACCGTAGGTGCAGTTGAGGCTGATGCGCCGCCCACCCTCGCACGAGCCTCTGTTCTGCGTCTCCCCGGGCGGGCAGCACGGCTCGGCCGCGCGGGATTGGTTGGCGCACGCTGCGATCCCGCAACCCATTATTACAAATACTAAAACTAGCTGAAAGGAAAAGGAAAGAAACATGACGATTTCGTAATACATAGATTATAGACTAGCAGTAACTTCAAGCTTTTTATAACCTGGTGAAAGTCTCAACAACTACCTGGTGTTTAGCTGGGAATATAATTATTTGCATACAATCCTGGACGGCTAACTACCCAGCAAACTCTTTCAATAACTTTTTCTAAACACTTACAAGATGGAAAAGCTTAATGTAAGATTGAAAACAAAAATACCTACTGCTGCTCGCGAATAACTCGCAGTTCTGGGTGAATGACTAGAATATCAGGACGAATTATGTCAGGTATGTCAGGACAACATGGATGAAATCGGGTTAGGATGGGAGGCACGGTGCTACTAAGTAGCAAGTGGAAAATAAATCTTGTTCGAAATAAATATTTCGTGTGAGGTATCAAATGTCAGGGCCGTAGTTTTATAATGGCGATACATCATACCAGTAACGTCTTTGATGTCTACAGGCAACGATGGTCTCTTATGATCAGAAGAGCCTGTAGGCTATCTTATAACATGAAAAAAAATATTTTCTGTTATGAAATTTATCGTGCGGTACTATACTTCAAATGATACTGTACTTTGTAGGTACATTGAGATCCAAATGATTGAGGAAGTCAGTAGGGTTTTGCACGAGTGATATAATATTTAATAGTATCTTTTACACCGTATTGTTAAATTTGTGCGGTTTCCCGCGACGCAGGTTGTCTGACGAGGAAGTTGATGTTTTTTCGTAAAACCTCTGACACTACCTAGATTCATTTCTGGATTTTGTTAAATCATAAATGTTTAAGATAAGGTGCCAAAATTTGTACATGCTTAAAGAATACTTATCTGCTGTTCGTTATTTATTTTTTTAAATATTTAGTACTTTATTCGCTAAAGCGTTTATTGAAAAGTTCAATAAATATTTGATGGGATCTATACTCTATCACAGGGGTGGGCAAATTCTTTTGACCGCGCGCCGGTAAATAAAAAAAAATCTAGTGTCGGGCCAGTAAATTAAAATTAATCTTGAGGCGGGCCGGTTAATTAAAACACCTAAAAACAGCAGTAAATATTACGATTACAAAACGTTGTATAAAGATAATGTAAGGCATTTTTTTAAATTTTACAATCCTTTATTAAAATAAAATCTATTTATGAAGTCTTTAACATATGAAATACGCTATGTATATGTTTGAAGTATCGATTCAGTATCATAATTGTTCAAATTTCAATAGTCTTTTAACATTTCGACCATTAATTTCAAAAGGTTCATATTTTTTCTAAAAAAAACCCTCGGCGGGCCGGATTAAAACCTCTCACGACCCGGATGCGGCCCGCGGGCCGTAGTTTGCCCACCCCTGCTCTTTCATATATAGAATGTATAGATAATGAGAATAAGTATAGATATCATCTAAAAATGGGAGTTTTTATTGCATCCTGTTTACAATCTAAGTACACAAAGATTTTGAACTAAATGACCTACTGCATGCTAGGCAATGTAATGGACTATGTAACTATAAACTTCTTGGTAATAAATAGGATTTCTTTATAAAAAATAAAATACACAAATTTAACAAATAAACTGAATTGCACACAAAATTATGCAATACTACAACGGAGCTTCGGATACTGAATGCTGAAGGTGTTTATTAAAATATTATATTAAAATATTTAATATCCACATGTTAAACTTAACCAAATTAATATCCACATGTGAACTAGACATGAAACTAATCATTCGCTGTCCAACTTTGTATCTTCTCGTTCATTCTCTTTTATGGCCGGTTGTAAGACTGGCAATAAACAATATTATAATGCCTAGTTATGCAGGTGTACCTAATCTTTAAGTAGTTTTTCTTTACTTAAAGGTAATTTTTATGTAAGTTAAAATTTATTTGTCAGCTACAGCAGAACTTAAAAATAAATAAGAAAAATATATTGATTTTTACGGACAAAATAATGGAGTTTGGAAAGACGGAACGGTTCTCCTGCTACAAGAAAACGCAATGCCATTTTGAGGTGCGGGACATGTTACTAAAACCTACCGCAACTCGGTTGTTTCTAGGTTCCATTTGTATGGTATTCAAATTAATATAAAATTCTAATCTATATTTATTCGAAAAATTTTAAAATGTATTTTTACTTCGTTTTCAAGTCAAAACGCTGAACAGTTTTTAACAGTTAAATGAAGCTAAGAGTAGAAAATAGGCCTTGGTTGAAAATCGTGGGTTAGCTATTGATACATTTTTCGATAGCTTTTCTACTTCTGGCCTTGATGGTAACCTCGTCCACTGGCGGTGACCAGTAAATAGTACTGCAGGTTACCTGTTTATGTCACTAAAGCAGCCTCAAACTCGACCGACAGACACAGGAAACTTTGACGACATATAACTTACAGTGGACAAATTGGCGCTTTACCATCCTTTCCACTGGTAATGTTATTATAGCAGAAGAGTTCAGAAATTGATGGAGTGCATTCTGGTTAAGACTATGCGGAACCAATAGCTGTCAGCGTACCGTTTCCTTTGGTGACGCGTCACAAGCTGGCGCTATAGAGCTGCGCCATCGTGGTCCTAATTTTGTATGGAGAATTGAGGGCGCTTTATATATTTTTAATGATACATATATTAAATTTTGGGCGTGAAATTATGAAAATTTAAGATGCAAAGATTTGTCTGAAATAATGTCTTAAAAATATTACTGTTGAAAATACATGAATCCAGTTTGACGCCAAAGCGTGATTTTGTATAGTTTTGTAAACTCATTGAGTCCATTAAAAAACCGTGCCATACTTGCTTGCAAAAATTGTATCTGTAATCCGAAAATTTCGGGATTTAAACACAATAATTACCTAATTTCAGCATAATCGGTTCCACATTGTGCATGTTTTGTTTTTAAAAAGGGTTTTTAAAGTTAGAATGTTAATTACTGACATTTTGGGAACATTTGGTATTTCTATAAAAAGCATTTTGATTCATCGCACTGTTTGGAGGATTCATTGAGCCCTGAATAGCAGAATCATTATAAAGACATTTCAAATGTTAAGATAAAACATCTAGTTGTACGACGTTCGCCAGGACAGCTAGTTGAGTTTAATAATATATCAATTATATGCTAAATATTATAATATTAGCGAGTTATGTTGACTTCATTGTCCCCCAGGGTCAGCATGTTCACCGGTAAATGTACAGTGTCATGGGCACGCGTCTCCTGTGAATTGCTACGCTACGTTCTTCTTTGCGAGGTTACCGTAACATATTACGTGGTTTGACCGGCTTGCAAATGGCTGCGTTGTGTTCAAATCGAGATTGTATTGTCACATATACTGCTTGTGAAAGACGACTTTGTAGTAAAAACAACATGCAATCAGTAATGACAGCTGTGCCATGGTGTTAGAGTTTTTTGTCGGCATTCCGAAATTGGCACGCCCGCGATACCTAGCCTTCAGACACTCTTTTGTCGAAATCGCTTGGGGTAATTTTCTGAGATAATCGTGAAGAGCTTTAGATAAGCGATAGGTTTTAGGCGAGTTTTGAGAAAACCCCTGATAAGTAATTTAAGTACGCTTACAAAATTCGTTTTTGATTGAATCATTTTGAGTAAACTCAAAATCCCTTTGGACTTTTATTGAACTTTGGTCAATTCAATTCGTTTCAATTAATTATAGGTAACACAAAAAGAAAAGAATGAAATCATATTTTTGCACAAATAACCCACAAAACCCCTTCAAAATTGGTTCAACATTTAACCAGGGTTAACCCGATTGAAAAACTTATGTACTATGTTAGAAGATCGAAAGATAACTGACGAGTACAAAAACGATTAAAACTTTAATGACTTGTAAAACTGTTCGAAAAGCCTCTATGTGTGTGACAAATTTAAAAAAAAGGAGTAACTAACAGACATACAAACTTTCCTTATAATATTAGAAGGATGTAAAATGCTACGTGATGCTACTGCTACTCTTAGTTTTACGCGAGTGAAGGTGCCGCCAACTATGGTGTATGCGATGCGGTCCAAATGTTCGACGATAATCTGGCACCAGACAGGGCGCACAACGATGGGCACCCAGGGAAAAATGAAAATAAAACCATACTAGTTATATCAAAGTTATAATAACTTTTATCAAAAAACTGAAAATCTTTACACCCTATACCTACTGAGTACACCACATAATACTGTTATATCTTCCATTTAAATAGCACAGCTGTTCAACATAGTTCCAAATAATTAGAAATAATCTGTAATATTTAAATCTTTTATTTGATTTTAGGTTAATTTTTGTCTAGCTATTTTAGAAAATTTTAAATTTACCCAAATTTGACATGACATAGCATAAAAAAAATTAAACAGTTATATTACAGTGGCTAATCATCGTTAGAGGTGGCATAACTTATTGAAATTCTAAAACGGTATAATACTGGAGTCGCACCGTCATACTGATACCTTTTTCCGTGAACAAATTTCGTATACAAATAGCCAGTTTTTTTATTTTCCCTGCTCAGTTATTGCGGTGTGCACTTGCTGGTGCCAGCTTATTGCTGAGTTTGTGGCACGTGGCACATGCAGCACTTCGAACCGTTTACATACTCGTAAGACTATCAAAAGTGAATTGACACCACATCACTTGGGGCACAGTACAAATATGAAACGTGTACTCTGCCTACGGCTTCAAGCCTTACCGATAAAACACATAATTGCCAGACTTGTGCCACTGTTACTGTTTTTTATGATATTGGAAGGCAAACGCCAAACAAGCAGACGGATTTCCTAATGGTAATAAATTCACGCCGTCTAGAGACACCAAAGGTGTAAGTGTGTTGCCTACTTGAGGCCGGCACGTTAGGCCTCAAGCAAATGTAAGTTTACCGACTACCTTACCGTTCTTCTCTGTGTTTTTAGCGCTCCTACTGACGCCAATCAATTGTCGTCTGTTTGTATGTGTACATACACCTTTTGTGTAACATATCACACAATATCTATTGAAATCGCACGGTAAATAAAACTTTTATGAAATCGAACAAAAAATAAAATCTCTGCGGTAGACTGTGAAAGTCTAAGTAACTGATTATTATGTTTATTCATGAGAAGGCTAGTCACAAACACCTGGGCTAACCAAATTAGGTCATGTTCCACATATGACAATAAGTACTAATGTCAGATCAGAAGGTCACATTAGTGCTGGTGTAAATGGGTCATCAGACAATCAACTGTCGATATTTTAAACAGTAAATGGTAATCATCATCATCATCTAGATTGTGTTTAAAAAGGTATGAATAATGATAATGATGAGCATTTCTAGGGATTTGTATGATAGTTGTAATGTGTGTTATAACGGTGACGTTTCGTATTATGAATTTCGTATTATGATTCCTCATTAGAAATATTTAACCTGTAACATTGTAATTCCTATACTATCATCGCCTGATTATTCAGACTTGCGAATGTGGATGGATGTAGGTACCCGGGGACACCAAGGTTGACATTTTACGATCAGATCAATCGGACATTATCCGAGGGTGGTGTCAAGAGTCTTCGAAACCGACGTGTTTGTATGAAAAGGGCAATGAATGTGAAGGAAGCTAGGTACAGGTTTGTCAGTATCGTGAGCTCTGGTACTCGATACTCTCTGCCAACCCCGTACGGGACTTGGCGTGAAGATATGTATGTATGTTTTCCGGTGTATTTTTGGATTAACTTGGATAGAAACTATAAGACTATAAAGAACTATACATTTCAAATTATCCTGCTGTTAGATGAAATCAAGTAGTACAAGTTCTCAGGTTTGGATGTGCCAGTAGCTTGATTGCTGAGGAAAGGTAGTAGATGCTAGTTAAATGTGTGACGAAGGTCTGTGCGTTCGTGGATCGTGCTACAATGAGCTTCATATAGAGGACGTGTGCTTCCTCTAAGGTTATGTGCCTGCATCTTAGACACCATCGTCGCTTTTGTAATAGCTGTGCTGAAGATTATTGTGCTCGACTTATACATATAATATAAAACCTTCATTGCGTGTAGCATGAACGTGTGTCGTCTGTTCGAAAGTGGCATTGAATATTGACTCACTTGAATATTGCGATTTGTGTGTTTTCTATTTGTGTGTGTATCTAGATTGACATGAGAGTAAAAGTAAAATGGATTGGATTTATTTCAACTTATAATTGTTTATTAGAGTTTAAACAATGACGTATCATGATGTTAGTCTGTACTTCGAACAGCGTTATATTCTGTTACTATTTTATTATTATCGCTGTCACTAATATCAATATCAGAAGCCAGTAGTTAGATTAGTTTTTATAATACACAGACTGTGATTGAAATGATTAACGTAGTTCTATTAATATCAAAGGTTAACGTTGTAAGGATACCTAATAAACAGATAAGGCTCACGAGCAAGCATTTCGACAAAATGACTAACTATTGCAGAAATGCCGAGAACAAATATTATATTAATAGAACAGGGTCGACAGTCCGTTTTGTGATAAAAATTGAAAAAGGAATGAAATGATAATTAACAATTAAATGTTCCTGGAAAAGTTACACGAATTGAATCTAACCCCAAAGTAAGCAAATTATATGCTTGTGTTATGGAAGTTAGTCAACGATTCTAATGCATAGAAATACTTAAATAGATATCAGAATAAATTTAATAAACACCCAGACCCGGAAGTGCAGTCATCTTCATCAAAATCACCCTTCGGGATTCGAACCCGAGCCTGGCGATTTGTCGGTGAAGTTAGCCGAGCGCTATCCCTCAAACTAAAGATGCTGTCAATTGTGAAATTATGTTAAAAACTTTTTCTTAGCTTTTTGTTTTACTACCATTAAAATGAAATTAAATGAAATGTATTTGTTTGCGTAATATGGGTATTAAGAATTTAAAATAATTAAACCAAATTATTTAAACTTTCCAACATATGCTATCACATTGTGTACAAATATTTTGATATTCATAAAACAAAATTTTGATATTCACATTTTTTATATTTTTAATCCAAATATATTTATTAATCACAAACAATATTAAAATGCAATAACGGTATCTTCACGCCCATATCCCCGAAGAGGTAGGCAGAGGCACAACCATGGCACCCACGACTAGCCGAAGATACTAAGTCCCACAACGTGATAGCCTATCGCCAATCGGGCACATATCCTATCCCGAGCAACATTTTTTTTATTAGAAAATTGGAAAAACCCAGTTTTCTTGTCGTTGCCCGACCCGGTTTTCGAATCCGGGACCTGATGCAGTCAAGTCCAACCACTGAACCGCTAGACCACAGAGGCGATATAACGCAATATATAATATATAAGGCAATAACGGGATGCCATTAATTCGTGGATAAATGGTAAACAATGGTTTACTTGTCTATTAATGTGGTTGTTTTAATTAATAACACAAGCGGCATATATTTCTTAGCATCACAAAATTGATCTACCTACTCCTTGGCACTCAAATACCTACTAGGTAAGTACAAGAAAACAATTGCCCCCATAATGGCCGTAACATAATCTTTAGAATAAAATAATCGAAATTTATATTTTCTAGTCCAAGAGATGAAGAACATTCTTATAACACAATTAGGTACGACAAGGCCGTTGCGACAAGCGAATTTAAAAGTGTGTATTTAAACTTGTCTCGAAGGGTCATCGATCCCACCGGCGCGGTAACCACAGGTACATGTGGGTACTTATGGTAATATCGTTGCGAATGTATTAACATAAAATGCCACTAATCGTTGCTACTACGTGACTAACTTAGAATATTATACAGAACATTGGAACCTTTCTTTCAAAAGTATAAGTACCTACCTAGTTTCAATTTCTGGCAAAAGTGTAAATACCTACCTACCTAGTATCACTTTCTGGTAAAAGCATAAATACCTAATTTTTATTTCTGGCAAAATTATAAATACCTATCTAGTTTCACTTACTGGCAAAAGCATAAATACCTTCCTAGTTTATTTTTTTGGCAAACTCATAAATATTTACCTACTGCTATATGTACCTAATAGGTACTACAACAATAATCTTAGTTTCAGAGCTGACCTGACTATGGTTGTGTTTGGACTTAAACTTATTGAACTTAAATTTTAAATAATGTTGTGGGAGGATAGTTTTATATGTGTGTTGTTTACATTCAATTAATCAAAGGGAAATCTGTTTGTATGCCTACTTCAAAAATAGAAAGTGACAAAGATAAATAATTTTGTGCCGATGGAGTCAGAAAAAATTAAAGATAAAATCAAAAGCTAGGCTACTGTTGATCTCCGAAGGGAAATCCATCTCACGAGTGATTAATTTATTTGTTTTGTGGTTACTTTTTAACGTACCTATTTAAACATTAACATTAAATACCTACCTGGATAGCGTGAGTAAACTTCATAAATTGGTTTTACGATAATGGGTTTTTGAGAGTTGGCTAGTTTAATGGTTGAGCTTTTCCTGTCTTATCAATTAACTATCAGTTTAACGAAGCTTCGCCTGCATAACTTGGCTTCTACTGCACAGATTTTGATGAAACAAAGGCTATGTCACTCACGGATAATGTAGTATTCTAAGGGTGAAAGAATTTTTGAAATCGGTCCAGTAGTTTCGGAGCCTATTCATTTTAAACAAACAAACAAAAAATCAAACATTTCCTCTTTATAATATTAGTATAGACAAAGCCTAAGACGTACCTTAAGGCTTACTTTGATGTAGGTACATTTAGGTTGACAAATATTATGGTCCGTGTCACAGCGTAATAAAAACTATAATGCCAGGTTGAACTTTGGTGTATTTTAATCTATGTTTATTTATATGGCGAATTAGGGTTTTATAATGTGTGTAAGTCAAAAAAATACATTGTAATTTTTTTATGGCCAAAGGCAAACAACCGTGCGGCCTCCCTTATGGCAAAAGATAACCGCAGCCTAAAAACACCATACATGTTGCAGGTGTAGGTAGTTTATACTTATGAGTATGTCCGGGTTTAAATGTGTCGTCTAAAATATTCCATCACTTTTGTTTTTGTTTTATTGGAAAAGGATAGCACACGTCTAAAGTTAATTTGGCTGGTGCTCAGCAGTGTTGTCGCTATTTTATGTTTTAGGGTTAGGTTATGGTATAAGAAACTATCCCTTACCAGCTTAACAAGAAACATTTAAGTAACCACCTACGTAATTTAGTGTAAGCGGCGGCGACCCTACGGTCAGGTCAACTGTTTTTTCATCTTCCAAATAAAGTCAGTATTTTATACCTTGAGTTCTAACTCATATGATTAGCAACGCTTTTGGTGAAGAACTACTTTTGCTTTGTGTCGGCACTCACCGACAGAGGCTATCAATGTCAAGACAAAAACATGTGTAAAAATATGTGTTACGGTCATGTCACACTGCGACCTCTGCCCTTACAACTTCGTCAGTGAAATATACATTGTCAGTATAGATAGCTATACTGAGAATGAGTTATGATAATACTTCATTAAATAATGAATGTCAATAGCAAGTGGTGTGAAACAATCGGTTATTTGTTTTCCCAATCGGGGGCTGTCCCTAGATGACGTGTATGACTTTGACCCCTTGATCCCCACCGTCACCGATTGTTAAATACTGAACCAATTCTTGAGACCGCCTCCTCGGGCGGCCGTACGCACCTAACTTCACCGCGAAACTCCGAAGTTCGGGTTCCGAAGAGAGCAGCTGTGTAATGAACATCGGTATCCGGATTTCCAGGTCTGGGTGTTCATTATATGTATTACGGTGTCTGTTTAAATGTATCCTGTGTACTGTTGACTAAAGAAATAAGGATACTGCCAAGTAAAACTAAATCTAGAAAACTGAAGTTGTGGCTTTAACGAAAATCCTATTATTCAGTCCAAGACTATTTGAATGGCAAGACTATGTAATAAATAAATAAATATTCCTGGACAAATTACACAATTTGAATCTAACCTCAAAGTAACCAAATTATATCCTTGAGATATGGGTTTTAGTCAACGATACTAAAACATAGAAATACTTAAATAGATACCAAAATAAATTTAATAAACACCCAGACCCGGAAATGTAGCCATTTAAATGTCTATCTCAAAAAGTCCTGCTCCAGCCGGGAATCGAACCCGAGCCTCGCGGTTGTTCGGTGTAAATATATATTTTTTGCATACTACCGGAACACCTAGGTGTCGCGCAAAATGTGAAGACGTCTGTACCGATGTTGCGATATGTCCACGGATATTTATGTAATATTTTATCGATACAGTTACAAAACGATGAAGTTGATATTAGAAGACTCCTAAATTTATGAAGTTCGCGAAATAAAATTTAAGTAAGTAAGTAAGTATCTTCACGCCCATATCCCCGAAGAGGTAGGCAGAGGCACAACCAGGGCACCCACGACCAGTCGAAGACACTAAGTCCCACAATGTGATAGGTGGCAAGCCTATCGCCAACCGGACACATTTCCAATCCCGACCAACATATTTTTATTAGAAAATTGGAAAAATCCAATTTTCTTTTTGTTGGCCGACCCGGGATTCGAACCCAGGACCTCATGCAGTCAGGACCAACACCCGGACCGCTGGACCACAGAGGCGATAATAAAATTTAGCTATTATTAAGAGCCAGGAAATGGTAAACCAGTAGCTGTACCGCCTGGCGCTGCTCCCACTGCTACATTCGCGTCTCAAGTAGAAATGTGGAAGTTATGTCAATAACCCTTCCTATTTTTTAAGAACCAACTTTGTGAATTTTAATTTGCTGATATCGTGGATTTGTCCTGCGAATTATTTTAGCACAGTGAATCAGCTCCAGCTCTGTGTATATATCGCTACATATATCGAAATTTATATATAATTACTTTCTTTTGAATGTATCCAGATTACGGAAGAGCTTCCCGTGTCGGTTAGACAGCATCTCCACACTCACATCACACCAATGCCATTCGAATTGTTGTAAATTGTATCTAGTTCTGTGGTATCACTAGCTAGTGTCATCGTGAGACTTTACTATGTAATTATTTATTATGTTTATATGTGTATAACTAATATAATATGTACTAATAATTGTCTATCTATTATTTTATATACCTATAATATTATATGTTTTTGTATTATTATATGTACATGTTGGGTGTTGTATATGATTAATATAAAGTACCTACCTAGAACTTATCCATAAACCTTATTTCTTTGTTTTTTAAAATAATACACTTTGTTACCTCTTGATCTGTGTGAGCCTAACGGTCGAGTAAGGCTCCAGTTACATCACCAGTAATCCAGACACAATTATCAAATTATTTGTCTACAATAAAATTACTATACCATCCGAGTACACAAAAGATATGCGCTATTGAAATATTTTATTCAAAAACTAGGTATTCGTCGAATGTTACCGAATCAATATTTACACCAGCACTGTCTCACGACATAACTTAAAATAAAAAAAAATAGTATTGTATACAGGACACAGAGACCAAACTAGACCTATAAAAACTTTTGTCAGTTGGCCTGTTTATCTGTAGGGTCACTTTTCAAGCAAAACCTACTGAACGGTATTTTTTTACTCAGTTTTGTGTAGTAGTAGTAGTTTATAGCCCGGGTCAATTTATTATTTTAATGTAGATACATTTTACCGCGGGGAAATCATTCGTCCCTATCACTAACCACCAAAAGTCACTTCTACGTGTGTACGAAGTCGGGACGGACAATTCTTACATAGTATAATATTTAGATGAGACAGACATTGTATATACACAATCAGCGTGTACATGTGGCGGGTGCAGCAGCGGGCAAGGACCAGGAAATAGTAAAAGGATGAGGTTATCAGTTTATTATTAGTAGTGTCGGGCGTCCAGTGATAATTGTAATGGTACTACTCTTCAATTTACATTCCGTGTTTGAATACACACATAAGTTAATGGTCGGTGTGGTCATGTCGGGGCTCGAGCCGTAGAAGGTATACCAGAATTTTTTGGTATAAATTTTATTTTGAAATTTGTATAGGTACGACTTGTACGAAAACACAGATAATTAAGCAGGATGGGTTTTAGTTTTCAAAAGGTTTCTGAAATAAGTTTAGTGTAATATGTGGAATGTACCAGCTATTGCCTGCTGCAGGCTGCTGCGGCCCCGCGGCCGCCGCAACGACCAATTTAACATCATTTGAAAATAGCCTGGCTGACGGCTCCCATCTGACAGATTTTAATTTAACATGGTTTAGTTTATAAGTTAGACTATTCAATAGTTGATGAAAAAAATAGATCCAGTCTCTTATCTAAATTAGTTTTTTTTGACAAAAAAATATTTTAAAAACACAGATCTATATCTGTATCTAAATCTATAGGCTAATAAGAATAAATAATAAAATAAGAATCTATAGGCTACTATAAAATATGTATCATCATGGAATTGGTAATTGCTAGGCATTATCGTGGTTCTCAAAGTATAATCTTAACACTACCGAAGAAGCTAAAACTTGTATTTCAGTTTCATTTGAATAGTTTAGTTACCATTTAGGTTGATGTACGCGAGCGAAGACGATGAATAAACTAGGTGCAGTAGGGGTACTGTTGGCGGCGCGGGTAGGACATTCATCCCGGCTTCGGGAAATATCGTGACGCAAATAACTTGCACTTGCACCTAAATTTGTTACTGAAGAACGCAAAAAGATCGCGAGACATGCGGTGGTGGGGGAGGTTTTATATTTAAAAACATAAATTCAAAATAATGTTTGATGTTTGAGACATGCTCTGCCATTTCCCAAAAGAATTTTACTAATAAGAAAGCTACCTATGTATATGAGATACAAAACTAGTAGTATAAACAATCGTCGGACATTAGGTACATACGTCAGTAAATAGGTACCTAACTCGACACAAAACAATAGGTACTTATTTAAATTGAGGAGAGTTTGGTGCAAATAAGATTATTACATATCATATCATCTCTAATCAGAGATACCGATTAAACTTTTTTATCCGAAGTTTTTATTCATTCATTTAGTTTTTTATTGTGCACATATTCATGACAAACAAAACACATGGACAGTGATAAATGGAAATGCACGAAAGGTGGGCTTATCTCTAGATGTACAGATTTCTTCCAGCCAACCCTAAAATTAGATTCTGGCTGATAAAACACTGAAAATCTTCGCGCATATTTAACAAATATACATAAATATAATATAAATAAATATAATATAAATAAATGATCATTCACTACACTACAAAAAAAAACATTTTTTTTATTTTACCCCAAGGAAATGAATACTGGAAACGATTGCTACCTACCCTCTTACTACTAATATTTATCTCATATTTTCATCACGTCAAGTTGTTTAGATATATCCACATAAACTTCGCAGTTATTTTTGCCGTCGTGTTTGTGTTATAAGTTGCCTTTTATTGTTTTTAAATATTTTTAAACAATCAAGTTTACTTTAAAATGTCCTCAAGACAGTGTAAATTAAATCCAAATAACTTTTGTTATGTTTGTGGTCAAGTTATATTGTCAAAGAAGTAGAGACCAATCGCCGAAGCCGTAAAACGAGCCTATTTCCAATACTTTTTATGTTACCTATGTTTATGGGACAGCAGAGCCAAAAAAGATCACTACATTAAAAAAAGGCCTGTTTAAATTAAAAACAATCCTCTGATTGATCCAAAAAACGTAATTTTCCCACCCCTTGTCATTAAACTGAGATTAATGAGGCGTTTTGTTAAAGCACTTTAGAAAAATGGACCTACTTTTAAATATTTAGAAACCATTTTTGATAACACTGTGACATCCTACTAGGTGGTACAGTTTCGTTTAGGGCATTGACTCGCCCGGATAGGTACTATCGCCTTGCCTATTCGTGCCGCCATAACGTCAGTGCTTGCCGTTGACGTGTTTCAGTTCGGAGGCTAAGGTATCCAGTAAGTGTACTTCTTCTCGAGGCTTAACATCCCGGCTTCAGGTTGGCAACGCACCATTACCAACTTTGGTGTCTCTAGGCGACGTGAATTTCTTACCAATCGGAAATCCATCTGCTTGTTTGCTTTCCAATATCATATAAAAAATATGATTAACATTTTTATGGTCACTTATCCACTATCGAAAAAGATGTTTGGAATTCATTTAAAGCGGTAGTGGAAAATTTCTTGGCAACAATAAATCTGAGGATTATGAAAAAATTGTTTCCAATTTATTAAAAAAAATACCATCAAAACGGGAGTGAGCATGTTTCTAAAAATTCATTTTCTTCATCCTCACTTGGATTTTTTCCCTGAGAACCTGAATTTCTGTGTTGAGCATGGCGAGCGTTTTCACCAAGATTTGAAGATTTGTGAATAGAGGTCCAAAGGTTTTTGTGATAAACGTATATTAGCCTATTTACTGTTAGGGTATTTTAAGAGACACTGACCACGATCAGTATAAAAAAAGAGTGACCTGTGCCATCTTTGATTTTTTGTGATTCTCATACAAAAAAGTTATAAAAAATATGTTTTAATATATTATTATAAAAATATATATTTTAAATATTTAAAAAAAACTTATGGTCCTATTTTTTCACTTCAGTATATAACTAAGGGTTCATAATCCTATCGATAAACATTAGTTTCATCTATGGGTAAAAATCTTCAAATGTAGTGTAATAATATACTTATTACTTAATGATAATAAAATAATTAACATAAACGTAATTAATCTTTATAAATAAGAAACCTAACATATTTTATGTTTGAACTAATAAGATTTTCTGTTTGTTTGAACATTGAAAATACCTATATTTTCCCATCAGACAACCCATTTCAATGCTATGTTACGTAGCATCAGGTCACAACCGCCAATGTAACGACTGGTGATTCAACGATGGAATGTTTTGGTATCTCTCTCTGTAGGCGGGTTTTCTTCTATTAGTGGGATATAGTAATATATAAAGTCCTTGTTTCGGGTACGCATCGCAATCTGAATTCTTTTTGTTTTTGAAAACTTTAAAAAATAAATAATAAATAAATATTCCTGGACAAGTTACACAAATTAAATTTAATCCCAAAGTAAGCAAATTATATTATGTTTGTGTTATGGGTCTGAGTCAACGATATTAATACATGGAAATACTTAAATAGATACCAGAATAAATTTAATAAACACCCAGACCCGGAAATGCAGACATCTAAATGTTCATCACACAATTGTCTGCCCCCGTCGGGAATCGAACAAGAGCCTCGCGGTTAGTCGGTGTAGTTAGGCGTGTACGCTAGCCACTCGACCAACGACGCAGTATTACATGAATGATGTCCACAACAAACGGCCAGAAGTAGCCACTACTCACAACACTGTAACGTGCATGTAGTAGGTATCTATGT